>JBBPDH010000036.1:14216363-14226596 GCA_037974565.1 Clupeocharax schoutedeni | reverse complement strand
ATGAGAATATTATGATCTATAGTGTCGAAAGCAGCACTAAGATCAAGTAAGACTAGTATTGAGATGCTGCCTTGGTCAGAAGCTAAAAACAGGTCATTTGCAATCTTAACTAATGCGGTTTCCGTACTAAAGAGAAGGACCTTAAGATAAGGGGCCCTTTAACAGCTTGTTTTAAACCCAATGTGTGAAGCTTTATGCATGCTGCTGTTATGATGTAAAACATCCTTGGCTTGTTTGCTATATTAGCCAGGTAGCTCAAAACTAAAGAAGAAGGTTTTGTGTGCATTAGATGGCATAAAAAAATAAGTATTGTGCCTGTGACAGGAGAAATGAAAGCAATATTAAGTGCATCACCTCTTCACACAGCAAATTCCTCTGTATGTTGTTACAAGTGTCTCTTCAGAAGAAGCGTACAGGTGCAGGCCGGCTGCCATAATGCTGCTCCGTCAAGGACGAGCCTTGGAGAGCATCTCTTTCACCCTGCCCCAGCTGTTCCAGCTGCTGTTGCTGGCATGCACCCCCCCCCTAACCTTTCACACACACCACATGACCGGATGCGCTCCCACAGGACACAGGGGCATGGGGGGTTAAAGAGAAGCCGCGGAGTCGGTCACTCATTAACCTGTCGCACTCAGGGTGGAGCTAATAATAGACTAGTGTGACCCGGCAGGAAACGAGTCAGTGTTGTGCAAAAACAAGTCTAAAATAAGAAGCATCTAAACTGGAGATGAGGACCAGTCAACTGGCCTTTTTTTATTTAGCATTCTAGCAGCAAAAAAGCAGGCGAGACAAACCCATTATTTTACTGTCACACATTAGAATTGGAAAAAGGAGTGTGGTTCACACATTCATAAACATACATTGGCGAAGCAATTTGCAGCCTGAAGCCCGCGCACTGCTATCATAAATCTAGATTCAAGCAGCATCCTTGACTAAAAGTCACCAAAATGTTCAAAGTACTTGAGTTATTTGACTGTCTTCGGGCCGCTGTATTGCAGAATACCACAGTGGATACACTCCGTGCTGTCCAAGCCAAGCTAAGATATTTATCTGTGACAAATAACCCTGGTGAGCAAAATGAGACCTGTAATATGCATTTTGTTTTCTGTATTTCTGTTCCTTTTTAGTTCTCCTGGGTTGTTTTGTTTGCAGAGAACAAACCAAAGCCAGCACCTTCTTCGCTGTGGCTTCTCCTGCTTTAATCAGTGGATATTGCAGAATACCACAGTAGATAGACTGACCTTCATTCCAGCAACAACTGAAGTTCTCACCTCTTCAAGCCAAATCGTCTAATTTACTCTATTTCTGCTACTAATTCCTGCTTTCAGAAATTCAAACTCACCCCCTATATCATACTCACGCATCAACACAAAAATGAGTTACTGTGTTCTCAGATGATTATTACATTTTTGACTGACTTTTGTTCATCCATGAATATTTTCAGAGAAAAGCTTGCACCTACTAAAGGTCAGAAGTTATGTTATGCTACGGTTCTATACGGAACTTGATACTTTTTTACCTAACTAGACCAGTGGCAATATACTTAAGTATCAGTTTTTACTTTACCCACCTTTGACATCTGAAATATTGATATCAAGCTGCCAGTTTTTCACTCCTGTGTGACTGTGATTTGTAGAGCCTATGGTTTCGTTAGTAGAAAAAGGGACAGGCAAGATATAAAAAGCAGGCTTAATGCATGTGTTTAGGTGAAAAGAGTGATAGATGCAGGGACTGCATCTGTGGTTGGAGAAAGCCACTGCAGAGTAAAGTATGGTTAAAGCTGTTCACAGCTCCACAAAGACGCCACTCTTGTCAGGAGCTCCTCATTGTTCCCTGAGCCAGGGAATGGGGGGGGGGAACAGGCAAAAGGCAACAAAAGCCTTGTCCAGCAAGCCCACTGAAGGCGAATACACTCGTCAGGGCCATGTCAAACTCTCCCAGCACAGCGGGCACGTCCAATTGACCTTCATCCGCGCCACAGAAAGAAGGAAAATGCCAACCAGGTGCACAAAAGTTTCTTTTTTGCCCACCGCAGGCCGTGGCGCAGTGGTCGGTTAGCATAGGGAGAAAATTGGACTTTTTTGGCCACAAAAGGTTTTTTTTAAAGTCCATCCCAACGTTGGAAAGGAGGGAAATTGCAGGCTTGGGTTTGAATCTGGCACTTGCGGATCGTGCACGGTTTTTGTCTTTCATGTCTGCAGAAAAGGGCATCGCAGATTTGGCCCGAACCTAGAATGTTAAACGCGGTTGACTTCAATTCGTCAATGTCATAGCGATCATCTGCTCCGGCGTCTGTTGCGCTACACAAAGCCAGTGCTGTGTGTTTAGTCACCAAATTACTTGGAATCTAAACAAAAATACACACACACATACACACACACACACACACAGACACACACACACACACATACACCAACCACTGTCCAATCAACGTGCTGCAGCAGGGTCTTCATTCTCATGGCACCATTTGGTTTAGTTGTAGGATTTTAAGGGAAGTGACCTCTCTACAAAAGTGTGTGTGTGAGCGCACGTGTGTGTGTGGGTGGCGATATCTAGCCAATGCAGAGCAGCCCACTCAGGTCACACAAGAAGCCAGCAGGCATATGTTTCCTGTGACCTTTCTCTCTCGTTTATTCAATCCATTCACTCCCTCTCCTTCCAATTAGTCATCTTCTTTCTGTATTAATTTATCATCTCTCCCCTTGCCTGTCAGCCTTTCTGTATTTCTCCCTTTTCCTCAGCATCTTCTCCTTTTACTTTCCTGTCAACTTGCTTTCTTCTTAAACATGCTCGGTGCGTGACTCTCCAGTGTCCTGCTTTCACCCCACCTTCTCTTTCTCGTTCCCTTTTTCAGCTCATGCTCTCTCTTCTGTCTCTGTCTCTCTCCCACCTCTCACCCCCCTTTTGCACCTCTCTTCCTTTTCTTTCTCTCCCTCTTGCTTGCTTTTCCTCTGCTCAATGACACAAACACGCGTAATTCATCCTAATGTGACAAATGAACTTCTCTAATCTCAACAAAGCCTCGCGCCCTCGCCTTCATATGCACTAAATCAAAGTGTTTAGGCAAAAGCGCGAGGAGAGTGCATATGATCCTCTTTTTCCTCCTCATCCAAATCTTCATCCTCTTCTTCCTCTTCCTCATCCAAATAAATTCTATAGATGCTCGTAAGCCGGCTTTTCTTTGAACCAACTCTGTAAACAAAGTGTCAGAAAATGAGCGTTTAGCGCGGTAACTCTATGTCAGCTCCCCTCCGAGGCGCCTTATTTATCCCTCAGAACTCTGCGATGCATGAGGTGTTAAGCTTGTTAGTTTTATTTATTTTTCTTTTAGCATGAGGTGCTTCAGTTGCGCATTACCTGCGAGGAGTGATGCTTCCAAAACAATCCCAGAAAAACTGTGTGGCTCCAGATAACGTCCATCTTCTGCTCCCTCTCGCGCCTGAAAGCTTACTCTGTCAACACGGGGAAGCGGTCTAAATCACAACTCAACACCCATCTGTCACTTTCCGGCTCACATATGATTGACCGCATTCCACACTTGCAGCAGTTACGCGTGTGGGGTGGGGTGTAGGGGGGGCTTAGGGAGGTTGGGGGGCCCTGAGCCAATTTCTTTGAGCAGGCTTATAAGGGAGCGCAATCGCGCCCGTGATTGCACTGGCGCAAGCAGTACAATCATTTAAATATTTACAACGATGGATCACAATATATGGCAACGTCAGTGCATGTGGCCTGGAATGGAGCCCCCCCCCCCCATAAGGTAGAGGAATGACAAAGCCTCTGTCTGCAACATTTATAATCTCCCCGTGTTCAGAGACTCACAGCCGAGTGCACTTCTTTGAACTTGCAAGGCACAAGCTGCCCTGCATATAACAAAACAGCTCCACCCCTCCCCTTCCACCACCACCCCCCCCCCCCCAAACCCCCCCGTGCCCACCACCGCCCACCTCACCACCTCCACCCTCAGTGCTGAGGCGCAGGCCTGTTTGGAATGCGCTGCCTGTTGTGGAACAGGGTCTTTAATACCCAGAAGCCCTGGACCAGCTGAGAGAGGGCAACTGAGAAGCCCTGTAGCTACATTCATTGTCAAGTATACCTTCCCTATACACTGCGGGGAAACAAGATCTCTAACATTTTTTATTCTTATTGTTTATCTCTATATTACATTTTGAACTGTTTTTAAAAAATATTTATAATATCTTTTGGTGTGTATTTATACACATGAGTAAAAACTATATATTCATTAACCAAGATAAACCAGTATTCAAATCCCACAAATGAATAACAATTGTAGTTTGTTGCAAAGCGGTTATTGGCAGTAATAGTTTATGTTTAAATGAGTTTTTTTTGCTGCATCGTGGTTCCATTTCTCTTGGCAAACTCTCTTCAATTCTCCAAGGTTATGAGGTTGCCTCTGATGGACACAATTTCAAAATCCTTCATAAATCTTCAAGACAGGACACTGGCTGGACCATCTTCGCCTTCTATTTTAGAAGCCATTCTTGAGTCATTTGGCTGTATGGGGTTGTTGTCTTGTTGAACTCTTCATCTTCTCTGCAGCTTCAGTTTTTTGATCAATGAGATCCTCCTTTCTTGGGATATCGCTCCATCTGTGACATTGTTTTCGTCAAAGAAATGCCCTGGTACTGTTTGCAGAAAAGCTGCTAGTGATATGCTTCACCATGGAAATCATGTTCTTTGGATCATACTTTATATTAACCCTTACCTTAACCTTTTATGCATGACAAGGATCTATTTTAGTTAAGTACAGTGGCCCCTTATAGTCACGCATGACCACACCACACCACACCACACAGTGTGAACCATTTTGAAATTTTTCCTCTGTATTTAACCCATTTTCCAAGTAATGCAGTGTGTGGGGATTGAACCATCCACAGGGTCCCCTCAGTGGTGCCACCGGAGGTCATGAGATTCAAACCAACACCCTTCTAATTGCAGGGCTAACTCCCTAACCACCAGGTCACCAACTGCCATAAATCATGGATTATTGTTTTATTTCTATCCAGGAATCATCTTTCCTGCCGCACAACATCAACTAATTGTACTAGTAGGGCTGTTTAAGGTCCTTGCTAGGGGGCTGTACTGTCCTCCATTTGATGTTGTTTAATAGTGCTCAAGAAGCTACTTAACCCTCACCATGATTATTACTCATTGCCTGAAATCTGCCCAACCTGGCAACATCTTTTATAATATACTCACATACAATACAACATTATGTCCGAATACTCTCTCGCCTATAATTTATTTAACATCTTTGTTTATGCTTTTAAATAAACACATTTTGTTTATATTAATCAAGTCCATTTAAAAAAGAGTGCACATATGCAGTGGAAGAATGTTGAATAACAAAATCATTCTGAACACCTGTTTCTTCTCTCTGTGTATGTACTTTGTAGGTGTAGATATAAAATAGCTGTGTCAAATAAACTGGCGAAGCTGAGTATGTATGTATGTATGTAAAATCAAAGGTATTTCTCAGTAATCCTCTGTACTGCAACCGCAGTTTCTAGTTCTCTGTGAAAGCTCCACTAAATGTTGGAACATTATTGCCACAAGAGCATTGCTGATGTCAGCACTGATCTTGACGGATTAGGTCGAGCACAAACAGCTCTCAGACTCCTTCCAAAAGCTGATCACAGTTTCCCAGTTCTATGGCCTCAACAGCATGTGGCACACATTGCGCATGACGTTCTCAGGGGTTTGTGTGGCTGCTTCAGAGTGTCCATTCTGTTGGCAGTGTTTTTCTCCAGGGATTTACACGACTGTGTATGTGCATTTTAATACCTGCGTCAGCAAATGGGCCTTAGCTGAAGCCACTAATTAGCAGGGGTGCCGAGATCAGAATAAAGGCAACATAAAGGACTTTTTCTTCTTAAAAATCATTCTTAAAGGATGCATTATCGCAGTGGTTCTCAAACTTAAGGACAACCTTTTTATGGTTCAGATTTTTACATTGAAAAGTTGCAAAAAAACTATATAGACAAATATATTAGGATGCCTGACTATTACACCAACGAGGACTTTAAGACATAACAGTTAATATGGAGTTGCAGCTATAACAGCTTACACTCTTTTTGGAAGATTCCGGAAAAACAGTTGTGTCCCAATACTTTTGTCCATATAGATTTCGGGCTGCCCAGAATTCAGGAGTCTCTTCAGTCTCAAGGCTTGTTGGTGTTGGACAGCAGGTTCAGGCTGCACACTTGATTTGCCAAGCATTAGGCAGAGTTTTGAAGGACAAGGTACTCAGACACGACCAATGCAGAATACAGTCAATACAAAACAGTGTTTTTCAATCCCAGCATGGTCTGTTGGTTCCCTGAGACCCACTCTGAATAATGGAAAAGAATGTGGATGGGGTCTGTCATTGTGAAATGTTAAATCTTTAATCATCTCTCACATTCCCTTTGTCTGGGAGAAGAAACAGAATGAGCATCCATGGTTGCCACACCGTCCATGTTTGCCACACACACACACACACACACACAGGATAATTTTATGCTCCAGTATTTCTGCATTTGAGCATCAGCCTTCGTCGTGGTCCAGAACCTCACACACACACACACAGGCACAGACACACTCACGCAAACACACACACCAGCTGCAGCCTTGCCACCCATGGCATGGGCAAAAACCCTGCAAATTTAACGGTTCAAATGCAACATGGCCCACCATCTGGGTGGGGAGGTTTTTTTTTCCACTTCTACTCTGATTAACGCTGGGTTTGGAACACTGAAATGGATGAAATCATTATCAAAAAGCTTAGCTAAATGATCAAATCCATCTCTTGCTTGTAAGGGATGAATGTTTGACAACCACATGGTCGCTAATGTGGAAATGACTTCTCTAATGATGGGGGTGTTGAAGTAATGGAGCAAAAAAAACCCCAAACTGATGAGTGGCTACTTTATCATGAGTTCATTCATAATCCACCAAGTCGAGTGATTGGAGAGATTGGCCTATTTGTCCTAATGGATTTAACTTGTAACAACAGAATATAAAGTATTTATTTATGATGAAATTAAATCCCACTAACATATTAATGAGCTCATGAAAGAATACACCCGCTTTGAAGCTATGCCCAGGGATAACGTTTCATCCCAGATTTATGTGCCCAATAACAATACTGTGGTTTTTTTTATGATAGGACTCTTGATTAATTGGTTTTCCACTGATGTGTGGCCCGTTGACAAAGGGTAAAGAGACAAGGGCTGGAGCCACTCTACCGCGACAGCACATGTAACCCCATCAGCGACTGCCCACACGACACATTGGATTTGGCAGCAATCAAGGAGCTTCCTCTGTTCATCTGTCACTCAGCACCGATTACAGGCGGCCCTGAACAAGCCTGGACACAAGCTGAAATACTACCCAGCTGGAACGCTCCGCTTAGCCCTCCCAATTTTGCTCCGGCTAGAGATTAGTGGTAGTCTTCTCACGCTGACCCAAGACTACTCTGGCCTCTGGCTTTGTAATAGATGTGGTTCGAAACTAGTGAAGGGCCCTCGATCAACTTCTAAGGGGTCACGTTAAACAGAACCTTTATCTGAAGCTAGAAACATGAGTCTGACCCTGGTGTTACCTCTATTGATTGGAAAGGGAATGCGAGGAAAGACAGATGTAAGAGATATAGGCCTAATAGAGGCTCATTTTCACCAACTGGCAAGGTATATTATGCCTGAATTATAAATTTCTTTGAAAACAATCCAACACCTCGTTTCTCCAGGGTACCATGTTCGAACACATTTTGCAGCTGGGAATTCAATGGAGAAGCTCAACTGTGTTGGCTCTCATTGACTCCATATTTTGAAAGAAAAAGATAATCAGGTGCTAATAAATTATAATTTAAATTAGTTTTGCCTGAAAAGGACCAACTGGAACAGTAAACAACACACTGGGGAGTCCAAACATATTCTGAAAGTAAAACACTAGCAGTAACAGAGATTTAGTACAGTAGGTTTAACATGGAGACTGCAGTATTAATAACTTCCTTGGTCAGGGGATCCCAATCCTCACTCACAGTGACCCCATGCACTGCACTTTATTTTTCAAATGTTCTGGCCCCGTTAAACAAAGAGCTTCTTAATTAGTTAACGAGTTGAATCAAGTTTTTCCTTATGAGACAAAGCACAAACATGTGTATAGTATGGGGCAAAGGATTATGAACCCATGCACTATGTGATGCATGCTCAAACTTTTGAATTTGCTGTATAGCGTCCTTCATATGGCAGACTGGGTTTGATTCCCTACACAGGCAAGCGCACCATTCTAAACCAATAAGAGTCATTGGGCAAGACCCCTATCACTACCTCCACCTACAGCTGTAACTTGAATAATGTGCGATTGCAAGAGACAAGAAATGTCAGGCATTTGTGTTTTTTTATATCTTATTTGATCACATTTTCATGTGATCATATGGTTCTTCATGTGATTGTTTCTTCATAGAATAACATGTATGTGGGAGGAATACTGGACTGGGTTGTTGATTTTTGCTGCTTGTTTACAGCAGTTAATAGCATACGTGATATTTGTGGAATGTTCATTCTCTACGCTGCACTGCTGCACCCCTCTCTTTGGTAATATAAGAGTCTTTTTGTTGCATTTCTCTAATCTTACATGCTTGCTCTGTTTCTGGTGTAACTTTACTGACAACAATTCATTGTTGTTGTACATGAAAGAGCCTCCTTTCGGGTTGAAATGACCAAATCATTAGCAAAAAAACGTTCAAAGGGAACAATATTGGATTCAAGAGATAGCACAAACATAATGTACAAACATAATGATTGCAAAAATCAGTTAAAGATGCTCACCAGATATCCTGATGGTACGTCAAAGACAAAGATAAAGCAATTCAGCTTTCAAATAATAGTTCATCTCCATTGTGCTCCTTTCATTATGGGATGAAGCTGTGAAAAAGGATGCTGTTAGCTCACATTTGGCCTGATCAGTACAGTTCGTGGCTGACAGAGAGAAGTTCTTGTGTATTCCTGGCCTGTTGGATTTTGCATCTCTTTGTTTGTGTGTTCCTGCTGATGGCTTTGATAGCAGTTTCCGCTAAAGGCTGGCACTGGCCCCTCTCTTCAGCGCTTTGCCTTTCATTGTCATTGGGGGAGCTTTCAAAGTGTGGCTACCCACCAATTAGACCACAGACATTGTATGCAGCTTAATCGCCCTTAGCCAGCCTCCTTTTTGGTCACAGCTATCAAACAGTCAGAATGTTTATAAGTAATATGCGATACAAGGAGAGAGAAAAGGAAGCGAACACGTATACAAGCAGACCGATTCTTAGATATTTTAATGCCACCATAGGGGGTGGTTAGCTTTCTGTTGTTTCAACAGATCTAAGGAACTACATCAGATATTTGTTGGTTCTGTTGCCAAGGCACAAAGCTGAACAGGACATTTTCCTCTCCCAGCCACAGCTACCTTCCAACAAAGCCGAGAGCATAACGCATAGCTCTCTTATTAGGTTTAATATCACACCTACTCTGTTTTATGACTTCTTTTCGAGGCGCTGAAGATGTTTCCGCAGCCTGAGTATTGCTTTTATTTGCATTCATTAACCTTTGGACAGGTTTTATTGCCACAGATGAAAGGTATGTACCCGCTGTCACCAGACGCCCGTCAGAGTCTAAAGCAGCGCTTTCTGTTGTGAAGTTTGGACTGTAGACTGCAGTATGTAGCACTCTCAATGTCAAACACATTCTTAAAAATAAAGGGTTTTTGTTGTTTGGAGTGGAACCAATTTGTTCCCAAACCTCACCCTAGAACCCACCCCAAGCCTTGCACATGTTAGTGTTTTCCTGTTCCAGCACACAGAGTCAGATCCATTAAATGTGTATTAATGAACTGTTTAGATCAGGTGTGTCAGGAGCAGGAAAAACACTCAAATATGCAGAGGTTTGAACCGTATAAACAGTATAAAAATTTTTTTTATACTGGTATCCTCCAATCCATGGCTAACATGGTAGTAACTGTAAAAGCACAGAAACAGAGTGACTTACCCCTGGTTTATACTGGATGCGTCTGCATTGCGGTGCGTCTCTGACACAGCAGCCGCAGCTAATCGGCGCCATCAGTAAAGTCAATGCATCAATTTACACCAGATACGTACCAGAGTCTCTTCAGAGACTGAAGAGCTACGTCTCTGTTCCGTCACATCTCCGGCAGTCCGCCGAGATGCGCATCAAGTCTATTTTTGACGGATACGGATCA
>JBBPDH010000036.1:14182374-14199450 GCA_037974565.1 Clupeocharax schoutedeni | reverse complement strand
CAAATCTTGACTTCTAGCATTTATAAACAGCCTTGTATCTCCAGAACTAAATTAAAGATGCATTTGGACATTGATTGTATCAGGGACCACAGTGTACATTTTCACCTTACACTTAAAAAGTAAATGAAATTTTTTGGCATCTGTAAAAAAATAAAGACCCTTCCCTCACAGAGACAGCTGCTGTATGGGGCTCCCTGCTCCAGTCTTGCTATTCAAACTTGCTTTTAAAGCAGCCTGGCTCTGTGCTGGTGAAAGCCTGACTTTTCAATGCTGATGTCAAGCCAGGACCTCGTAGTGTGTTTTCCCTACGTTTTATTGGCCATCTCCTATTTCTTGACGTCGGTTCACATTTTCATATCCGTGCAGCCGCTGTTCACGTGCATTCCGAAAATAACCCGCTGTCAATGGCCACTTTCTGCTGAGCGCTGAAATCCTAGCATGGCGCTCTTCTTGCCTACATTTCTGGGTCACTTGGAACCAAAATGTTGCCTGTTTGCTAAACAAGACAAACATTATGACGGTGTATGCATCTGGGGGTGGGTGTTGGTGGAGGGGGATGGTTTATTTAAGTAAAGCCTGTCTGTCATTTCGGCGAGGCAGCAGCAAGAGCAGCAGCCCTGGCACGCTAAAGCTGCCCGCAGGTTGCTTTGGCCGGGAGCCCGCAGGAGCTGGGCTGCGCTCAAAAGCGCCTTCGGTGCGCTCCGAAGTCTGCGCGCGCTCCACTTCAACCGCCCGAGCTGCCTCGTGCCTGTCGGACAGCGCGGCGCTTTAATCTCCCTGTGCGGCAGGAATGTGAACTAATGAGATAAATTAAGAATCATTAGCCTAAAGCAAAACTTTAAAGATATCATCCGTGCACGGGAAAAAAAAAGATTCCTCCAAGCTGGAGCAACAGCAAACAAAGAGGAAGGGGCGGGGGGGTGTTACGGGGGGATTTTTGTTGCATGTAATTATAACCAGTGCTGGTGCATAGGGTGTGTTTAGCAAATAATGAATCAAGTTATCGTGCAGCTGTCCTGCAGTGCTTTGATAATAAGGTTGCTTTCCGTAGTCTTTGAAACACTTTGGAGGCATGTGGATATCGTTGCAAGCTATGAGCTTGCACACACAGTCAGGAGCCATATGTATTAGTAATAGCTTTTTATTGTTTTTTTTTTTTTTTTTTGCTTGTTTTTCTCAGATAGATCACATAGAACACAGCCTTAGACAATAGCAGTTGAGCTTATCCATACAATGTAAGCCTCGGTTCTTTTTGCCCAGCGCATCATGTATCCCTCTGGGTGGGTGTGTGGGTATGTGTGTTAAGGAAAGTATTAGAAACTGTGGCTAAAAAGGAGAGATGTGCGAGTGTATCCATGTGTGTCTGTGTGCTTGTTTTTAGACTGGCGGCCTAAAATGGGTCTCATTCAATTATGCGTTGAAGCGCCAGACTTTGATGGCCAAAAATACCCCGGTCTGACTAATGCAGCGATCAATCCCTCCCCATGCCTACTCGGTGTAATTAGACAATAATGAGGGTGCAGTGCATTATGCTGGATCTCAAACATGTGTTGACCTCAGCAACTTATACTCCATTAGACAGCAAATAGCTCGCGAGCCTGGTGTAATAAACCATGCATTCCGCCTCACTGGATGAACGCCTGTGTTTATGCACAGGCCTCAGGTTGGTGAAGGGTGTCAGCTGGATTACCAGTGTCTTACCTAGTTCGATTATGTCTTACCAGTTTGATTATTAGCGTGTGCTGGACGAAGCAGCAGCCAGCCCAGAACTCCACACTCAGTTTGTGGTTTTGCTCGAGTGCACACTTACAAGTTTCTGAGTGTATCAAACACAAACATCAAGTATGTGCTTGTCTATGTGGGACACGTAGTTGCTGATATTTGCGAACCGGCGCGTTTGAATGTCATGAATGTGCTGAACTGTGGGCTTACACAGTCGAGCCACCCTGGTCAAGTGATACGCTTGGTTGAAGTGGAAATAAGTACACATCCTCTACGGAGAACACACTTCTGCACATTTTAATGCACAATTACTCTGTACTTGTTGAATCTAACATAATGGGAAAGAACAAAACAAAGACTGTCCGGAGGATGACACATGTTCTGTACGTTTTTTTCAGCAAATACCGACACTGTGCGCTAATAATCTGCAGAAAACAAAGGTCAAATGTGAATGTGCTCTCTATAGAGGATGGGAAACACATGTGGTTTGACTTCTTCAAACGTTTAAACATATATTCAGTAGGTATTCTAGAAAGGGGTGCATTTTTAGAGAGTTTTTGCACATTTGAGACATGAGACACACTTGGGACACCTGAATGTGGTCACAAGTGCACAAACCAGCAAGTATGAACTTTGGGAGAGGTAACTGGAAATGGAAATACACTGAAATTTGGGAGGTGAAAAAAGTTTTTTTTTTTTTTTTTTAGAAAAGTAAATGTTTCAGTGATAAGAATAAAACACACACACACACACACACACACACACACACAGAAAAGCGTGTACACACAGCTTTGCCAGCCACGAAGAATCAGTAGACTTTGACTTAAAAAAAATAGCATGAGGGGGGAAAAACAAACGACAAGCAGGGAAGTTATTTCCATCTGTCTGGCTTTGGGTTAAAAACGCTCTTAAAATCTTTCATGTCTCTTGAAGGCATTGCTTGCTTATATGAAAAGGAGTGTGTGCCGTCACACTATACGCTGATGAGCGAGCGGAGCAGGGCACACGCGCGTGCGTTAGAGGTTCTGAGGCGCAAGCCGCTGCGGCTCCTTTCATTATTTGTTGCGGTTGTGTTGAGAGTGTCAAAAAATGTCAAACTCGTCAGTGTTTGGGCTCATTTAGAAACCAACAAAAAGCTTTTTTTCCCCCTCCCTCCTTACACTGAACTCTTACCTCGCTATCTCTCCATACTGATAAACCCACTGCACCAAAAAAAAAAAAAAAAGGAAGAAAGAGACGGGAAGAGAATGAGAGCGCGCCTCCTTTCAGCTGGGAGAGGAGATGTGCTGGGAGGCAAAAAATTAAATAAATAAATAAAAGAATAAATATGTGAATATGCCTGCATGAAGGATAATAGTCTTTTTTTTTTTTTTTTTTTACATCGTTGTAGCTGCAGAGGCTGGCCCGGGTTTAACTTGCTCCTCGGGCGACTGCATCATGTGACAAAAAGTCGATCGTTGGCCTTTTTTTTTTCAGGTCCTGTTGTGTGCAAGAGTTCACAGTCACGATGAAGACGGGTCAGGGGAGCACACAGATTCAACAATGGAGAGATGAAAAAAGCACTGAATGCTCATCTGTCCGGGCACGACGTGATCCAGGGCCACTTCAGAACCAAAAAACGGGCCGTTTGTCTCCTTTTCTGCTGTTACGGTAAGGGACCGTATCAACTGCTGAGTTAGCGGTGGGCTTCGTTTGCTCCTGATTCAAAAAAAAAAAAAAAAAAAAGATTTGTTGTTTAGAAAGAGAAGCGCTAGTGCAAGGTGAATTGCACGAGGCTGTCACGAACAGTGAATGTGAAATAAACGTGTCATTTGAATGCTATCTCTACTGCTACAACAATGCTCCACTTGGAGGGGGAAAAAAACACACGCGCACATCAGAACAAAAGAACAGAATGGAGGCCCAACTTGTCAAGTATCATACAACTCAACAGAAAGAGTGAGCATGAACTCTGATGGGCTGACGATGAAAACACACTTACATAAACCGAATACATGAACTGCTCAAAAGGAACCCTCTTTTGGTCCTTATATACAAAACAAAACAGCACATACTTCTCCAGACCCCCACCCAGACCATCCCCTTTTTTATGTAATCAAGTGCCCTGCAATCACAATGCAGTCACACTCCATATGAGTAAGGCAGTATCATAAACGTTAGCCAGGGACTTCACGCAGCATCGTCACAAACCTCAGGTTCTGATTTGACAGGAAAGAGAAAAGAGGAAAGAAAACTGAAATGACAGGAATTTGTGGCATTTAAAAAAATAGCTGCCCTGTAGGTTTATCTCTGCATTGCAAAAAAAAGGACTCTGGACTGTAAGATATTTTTCTAGTTTCATTTGGATAGAAATGTGCTGGCTCAAGGAGCTTTGAACAAGAGAAAGCAAAAGCGTCCGCTTGATCACGCGTAGTAAAAATAATAATAATAAAAAACAGTCAGCATGGCCAGACGTACAGTAGCCAGCTCATTCGTTAAGAGCAGAGAGAGAGAGAGAAGGATTGACAATGAAGAAGGGAAAAAAACCCAAAAACAAACCCGATAGCAAATGAAACTCACAGAGTTTGACGGCTACTAAGGCAACAGTTGCCAAATACAATGTAAGCCCATGTATATTGCAACACAACTATATATTAATTTAATAAAATACACAATATAGCTCTTGTACACGTAACAATTTGGCTCATATGCACAGAAATTGCAGGAAACAAAAACAATAAAAATGTCATTTTGATGTAAACACATTAAATTGGATACATTTTGCACATTAAATGGTTTTGTGTATAAGTGACAATGTGAAGGGACATTTCCTTTTTTGTTCTTATTTTTTTTTCCACATTTTTCTTTAAATTCCAAAGCAGTGTCCTTAGCAGTTTAATAAATATCAACTGCATTTTCAGTGTTGGTACACTTATCTTCTTCCAGATTTCCGTCTTTTTTCTTTTTTTTAAAATCCTTTTTTAGAAAATGTATAAATATTTTGTTAATATCAGGACGATATACATAAGTTCATATATTTATATATATATTTATCTATATATTTATATAGATATTTTTTTTTCACAGTTGAGGAAATATGTCCCTAATATACAAGATTGTGATTGCCTTAATTTAAATGTTGGACACATGGAAAGTCACTTAGAAAGGAAGTGACAGGTTGAAGACAGTTAAAGACAGCGTTCACACAAAGGACCAATGAGTGAAAGAGTAACAGTTTCACCATTCTGGAATGTTCCATATGTACGCATACATGGGGGAGGAAACACAGCTAACACGTGATGTTTAGAAATGACCAGTGAAGAAATGGTTACATTTCTTAATTAAGCACCCCGGTTACCACCCCATGCCCACCCTGTTGAACCACCCTCCCCTCACGGTTCAGAGATATCAGAGATATGTTGCACTTCATACATTGATAATACAAAGTCTGAAAAGATAAGAGCAAGGTTCTGTTTTGATGTGGTCCAACCGCATCTGGGGGTGTTTGATCCACTCCCTGTGTTTAGCTGCGATTGTCAGAACAAACCATTCTCTCAGGACCCTTTGGGCCCAGATAGGCGGTGAGCGCTGTTCATTGTTCCGAGAAAGATGTCGGGATGAAAGTTTTTAGCTGGTGGGCACTTGAAGAAAAAAGCTTGCTAGAAGCCAGAAGCAGCAACTTCTGCAACTCCCAAAGAACCCCCTTCCCTTTCCCCAAATTACAACATGGCGTTTTCTTTTATCTTTTTTATGATTTAGACTGTTCTTCAGATACCTTTTTTTTTGTCCTCCTCTGCCTGACCCCATGTGCACTCCACTCTCTCAGAGAGTGTTTTTCAAAGCGAACGCGCCTGCTGGTCCCTCCTACCTCTTTTTCCTTTTTTTTAACCTTTTCATTTTCTGAAAGCGTCAGCCTGTTCACTTCCTCACCTCATTGCTTCTGCAGTCCTGCAGCAGTTTATCGATGTCTCTGACCACTTGGTCGGCGTCCATTCCGCCGCCCCGGCCCAGCTCGCCCCCACCCTGATCCAGTGCGCAGTCCTGCATCTCGGCTGCTGTTTCCTGGCTGATCCGTGAACGTGCCTCTGCCAGGACTTTCGCCACGGGGTCCGAGTAGCCCTGTTCTCTGCTCTGCTTGCTGGGGGAGGCGTACTGTCCATCTGGGACGCCATAGTGGCTAGTGCTGGGCTTACCCTCGGCCCCATCCGCCACACCTTTGGCCGAGGAACACGGTGAGCCGCTGTTGCAGCCTTTGGTAGGACTGCAAGTGGCAGAGGGCACTTCCTGCAGCAGGGGGCTGAGGGCACGCTTGGCCTTCAGGTAAGGCTTGACGTTGGCCACCAGGATGGTGTGGTCCCGCCTCTCTTTGCCGAACGTGCAGAACGTTTTCTTGCCGTTGGGGTTGCCCACTGTTTCATAGGTCTCGGGCTCCACTGCCACAGCCTCCATGCCAGCGGGGACAAACATGTTGGTGCGGTAGTCCGAGCCCTCGGCCTGGGGGGCTCCCGCCCCACCCCCACCTGCTACAGGGAACTGGGGCATCCAGCAGCGGTCTGAGTGACCCAGCACCCGACATTCCTCTGTGCAGTTCACGCAGTCCTCTTCTGAAGAGAGAGGTGGAAAGAAAGAAAGAGAGAGAGAGAGACAGAGTAGATTAGAGGTGTTGTTACGTCACATTCATGGAAACAAGTACAAAAGGTCCATGATATTATTGTTCATGATAACTAGAGTATAGTGTGATTAGATATTATTTCTCCACCATTACTCAGTGGACACAATTGCTGATTCGGAGCTTGTCATTACCATGTTTGTTTTTCTATGTAGAATGTATAAAGAAGTACCCTGACGAGAGGCTCCTGGATTGTATCTACACTCATTGATTTTATTAGTCAAACTTACCATAAATGTACACTTTGAGGTTCACAGTAATGTGTGAACTCTGTGTCACTGCTGTGCTGAGAATAGGCCACCAAACAAACAAGCTATCAGATGAACTAGAGTCTGCATACACTCATGTTATTCTTTTTAAAAGGTGAACATGCAGACACAGATCTGTTGATAAAGACTGTAAATCAGATGCTAACTTGTTTCCATGAGTGTAATTTAGAATTACACATTAAACTGGTGAACTAGATTTGGGTAGTGTAACAAAACCGTGAAAACTCAACTTCTCCGTGTTAAATCTGAAAACGAACAGGGAATAGGGGGAAATAACTCTAGTGCCAACATCAACAGAGTATATGTTCTTTATATAGTGCCTTTGTGATGGCACACATCCGCACACACACAGGCATTCACAAACAGTCTAATTATATAAAGGAGGTCTTCCTGCTTTCAGGGGAGTGAGGGGTACCAGCTGGCTGAGTGAATAAGCGTTTTCCATGAGCATGATCAAGGAGATGGCAGTGAGGACTTCACCACCCCCCTCCACCCTCCACACACGCAAGCGCACACACACACACACACACACACACACACAAAACAACAACAGCTCATTTTGGCAAAAATGTGTGGTGCTGCTATCATAAATTTATGTCACTGGGCTTTGAAGCTCTCCCAAGGCAGTCCTGCCATATCTTTCAGCCAAGCGCCTACTGCCTTGCTCCGGTGTGTGTGTGCTTGTGTGTGTGTGTGTGTGTGTGTGAATGCATCAATGTCTCCACCCCTTTCATCTCTACTCTGAAGAAACCATTCCAGATTATTATTGGGCTTTTTTAAGTGTTTCAAATGGGTCCATAAGTTGTGACAGGAGGAGAAAAAAGCATTTTAGCTGTAATATGCTAAATAATAAAATTAATAAATAAGTGAGCGAAAATGAGAGAGAGAGAGAGAGAGAGAGAGAGAAGGAAAATGAGCAGCTACTGTTCTGTGAATATGAATGTTCAAAGGGTTGAGGTAAAGCCATGGTTCAGACACAGGACTGTTTGTGTGTGCACAAGATTGAGAAAGAGGGAAAAAACAGAAACACACACACACACACACACACACACACCCCCACACACAAACCCTTCTCGATGCAACCAGTGCCAATGGCTCTTCACATGGAAGTGCAGTGATTTATGCAGTACAAACACTGCCTCATCTATATTTAAGATGATCAGGATTCCTCTCTTTCGGGAGGTGAGTAAGGTGGAAGCATAAACAAAGAACTCATGAATTTATGAAAAGCAACGTTTTCAATAATCTAAAACTAAACCGATGCCAGTTCTTTCAGTGCTCACACTACTGCGTGATCCATGCTGGTAATGCCTCTTGATGTTTCACTTTATACGCATGAATAATCTACAGTTGTCTTGTTGAACGAGCAGAAAGCTTTTAGGTTTGCTTTTTTCCCTCCATTTTGCTGGCAGTGCTACGAGAGAAGGTACAAAAAGTGTCTAATGATACCAATGGCCATTTTCCCTACAAAATGTCTGTTGCCACACAGCACTCTGTATTTTCTCATAGTACTCCCACGGGTGCCTGTGAAATATAACGTTATTTCTCTGCAAGCTTTCTTATTAATTTAGTAGTAGGAGGGGGTCTCCCTCTCTCTCTCTCTCACACACACACACACACACACACTCTCTCTCACTCTCACACACAGGTTGTTGTGTCGATGTGTCTGCTATTTGCACCTGGCTAACAACACTTTGTGTTCCCTCATCAGAAAGTAACAACAGTTTCAACAGCAGGATAAGCCTTGCAAATAATATTTTGTAGGAAAAAAGCTAAAGAAAATGGGGGAGGGGGGCTGCTTGGGGATTTGCAAAGACAACAGAAGCAATATAGAAGTTACGCTGTCCCTTCAGAAAAGGCATGAACTCTGTGTCTTTTTGTCCGGCTACAATAAATCCAGACCCTGCGCCAGATACTGATTTGCGGACGGGCCATGCATTACTTTGGGGGGCGGGGCTGCTGCAGGTACAGTATAGCAGCGAGGTGTCGTTCAAATAAACACACGTGACGCAGAGACATCAAGAGCTGATTTTTTGTTCTTTTTATTTATCAGAATGCAGCGTCTCTTTTAACAGAGTACTCTCGCTAGTCTCTGTCTGCACACCAGTCACTGCTGAACGATCTGTTTTTGCCTGAGAAACTGCGTATGGGAAAGTTTTTCAGCGCCCAGATCCTCCGTGCCTAGTTCAGCCGCCTGTGATCTCGGCCCCGCCCCCCCGGCTAGCGGATACATGCTGGCTCGTAGCTGGAGATCGGTCAACCTCTAGTGTGAGCTCGTCTATGTCATTAAATATTTTATTGGAAAAGAAAAACTATGAATCATAGTAGCCTGCGATTATTTTTTCAAAAACGATGGTGTAAACGCTTGGTGGATGACGGGCTCGTATTATCAGGGCGGGCCCAAGTGAGTCTGAGGGCGGGCACGGCACCCTAAAGCCCACCCATGACGCTGGGCCTAAATACATTTCTCATATTTTTCTCTCTATTATGCATTGCACAGCAGCTACTGATGCAGCAGCAGCAGTGCTTACCTTCTCCAAGGCGTACATCCTGCGATTTGCTCTGGAAAATTCGACAAAGGATTCTGCTGAGAATAAATGATCAACATTTGACCTTATTATCATCATTAATCATATTTTAAATTGCTCCTTCACATCGTCTGTGGAAAAGGCCAAACGGTGCGATGAAAAATGATTGTCCCTCTCCCACTCCCGACTCTCTATTGTTCTTTATTCCACTGTGTGTCTGGCCAACAAAAAGCCTTTCCCTGCACTTCCCTGCAGTCTGCTTTTGGTGTGTGGGGCTTGAAGCATTTTAAAGTTCATCAAATCTTCCCTTATCAATGGAGAGTAGAGACAAGGTTACGGTGGAGTGTACCTACTTATGCCAAAGTCTGTGTATGGCATGAAAACGCACCCACTGAGGTGATGGACACGGGGAGTGAACTCGTTAACCTGCAGTAGTGGGAGTGTTTGTGCCCTGTGTCGAAGCAGTTACGGGTCACGTCTTTGTGTTAAGGTTCCTGGTGCACTGAAGGTCAGCAGGCTCTGTTGAGCCCAGGGGAAAGGTCTCCTAGGCTGGGAGATGGGAGTAAGTGAGAGGAGCAGGTTGGTGGAGAGAGCCTGACATTTGAGCTGCAGTGCACTTTACTTAGGTGAAGATGGAGAGGGTGGCTGGTCTCCTGTGTGATCATATGCATGCACACACACACACACATACACATAAACACAAAGAACTCAGCACACAACAGGTCTTGTAGACCAGACACTAAAATGGAACAGGATTTCCCTAGATGCAGTGCAGTTTCCTTTCACCCTGTTTTATTTTCCACTAAACTCACTAACAGACACAGATGTTTTAACCATTGTTGCTATTCAAAAAGCCGCATTTTTACAAGAAAACAAATGAAAACATTGCAGAATTTCTGTTTAAGGTTTATATTTATAGTTCATGTATATATATTTACTCTCTGTCCTTTTATCCCTATGAAATCTGGAGCCACGCCGTCTCGTCTCTCTGTATACGTAAATACAGCTGAGATGACAATACAGTTCACTTTGACTTTGACACCACAACTAGACAATATTCCCTGTTGTTATGAAAAAACAAACGTAAACAGGTAAAGTTTGTTGCTTGCATTTGCCTGAAATGCATTAAATAATGTCCCACTCCGTTCCTTGCAGGCCACAGCACTGTAGACTTCAAAGCTCTGCCTCGCTGAATAGACCAGATCCACTTTGGTAATTAGTGAGATTCATGGCTTGAATTCAAGGCATTAGGAGAGAAAAACATCTTTACACAGCTCTGCAGGAATCCAGTTTGACATGCTTGGCTTGGATGTTTCACTTAATATGAGGCACAATTCAGCTGCTTGTATGTTGACTGGTGCTCCTTTTTAAAATGGCTAAATTACTAATTACTAAATAAAAGCTTATTTATATTTCAAACCAAACTACGCATCACACATGAGCACTTTTATTCAGTAAACAAATACTGAGATGAGGGCTGACAGCTATTTATTCAAATAACTGTACACATCTCTACTGTACCCCTTGTGTAGTGATATAAAGTGTGCAAATAAAGTGACACTCTAGATCCAATGCTGCAAAAGTACAACATATCACTAGTGTGGACTCAGAGAATGAATGTGAGTCCTCTCGCTGCCGTTCTCAGGACTGATTGCTCATTCAGCGAGGGCATATTAAGGCATAAATAATCTATGCCCGACACATCTCTGTGCAGCCAGTCAGGAGGAACCGAACCTCCCATAGATTATTCATGCCTGGGCGGAGCAGGTGACCTTGAGTCTCTGGCAAAGGGTAGCCATGACTAACAATATGACATGTGACATTGACGAAGGCCATTCATTCGCTGCCAGATACAAAACAGGAAGCCAGGTGTGATGTAATGCATCCCTACACACACACCCACACACACACACACACACACACACACACCCTTGCAAACGGTTATTGGCTTTTTTTTGTCAGCACTTAATTAAAGCTGTAAAGCTGCTATTCCCATGCTTTCCTGACTATCTACACACAGATCTATATATCGACTAGATGAAGAGCCTTCATTTCAGTGACACTATATATGACCAGTGGGATCAACATGCATTATCTCCCTCGGCTGCAGGGCAGGAATTTCCTATCAAGTCTGCAATTACTACCATCCAGGAAAAAAAGCAGTTTGCTGTCAGGGCGTACACCAGCCTCTTATTGGGAAACCCACTCCTATATCGGAGCACATAAGTGCATGCTAGGATTCACCTCTGGCCGCTTATCAAGCTAATGATGTGTGTATGGCAAATCTCATCTCTCTCTGTGCCCGAGTTTGCCTGTAGGCTCACAGACCAGTGATGAGAAAAGGCCATTCGTTTATAGGACTGGCAATAACAGGATGTCATATCATGGAAACCTTAATAGTACAGCGTTGGTTGTAATAATGTTTGTTGTTAACAGAAATTCCGAAATGTGACTGGAAGGCTGTGTATCTTCAACACTGTGCCTCTTATGTAAATATGCATAAACAAAAGGAAAAAAAAGTAACTGGGATTTGTTTGTGCAAGCTATGCCAACAGCACTGCGAACACAATCCCAAATCACATCCTCCGCTCTGAGCTGTGCGGAATTTTTTGTTTTTGTTTTGTTTTCATACTGAGAAATTTGTCATACTCTAGAGAGAGAGAGAGGGAGACAGGGGGAGAAAAGAATCCAGGACACTTAAGAGTAAACAAGCAGGTACTAGTGCCCTTATCTCGTGCTGTAAAATGAAGGAAAAGTCTTTCTGAGGCTGTTTTTTCTTTTTTTTCCCCCCTTCCTCTCTCTCTCCCTTACCCACAAGGAAGTGAGGATCTGCTTTATTTGATTTCTCCAGCATGGACGGTGGGAGGAGAGCGAGAGAGAACGAGGGAGAAAGAGCAGAGGAGTAGTCGAGGCTCTGGTGTATACTTAATGCTCAGACTGGGTGCATTAAGGGATCTTGCCAAATCTTTTATTAGCATCTCATTTTTCAGCCTCGCCGTGTACTCTCTCTACGTGCTCTCTCTCTCGCCAAGCTGATCCCACAGCAACGCTACCGACTTCCTGCCTTGTCTAGCCTGCAAGCTCCCCCGGCCGCGGGCAATTTCCTCTCTCTTGATTTTTCTCTCTCTGGCATCTGGACAGACAGACAAGATGGAGTTTTTGGATGTATGGTTCCCATATCTCCAAAATGGTATATATACCAGGGAGACGGGGAGCGTGTGTGTGTGTGTGTGTGTGTGTGTGCTTGTGAGTATGTGTGTCTTTGAAGAATCTTTAAAACAAATCAAGCAAAGAACTTTAAACATAGTGAGCTCAGCAAACTGCTCACAGATGCAAAACACCACACTCTTTGAATTGGTGAGTATACAGCCTAATTCCAGAATCCTGTTCACTGACGGCGTCCAAAATCTCTTCTGTAAATCCAGCAATCCTTTGAGTGAAATGCTGCAGTGTGCACTTTTTTTTTTTCTCAGACAAAAATTTCAAACGTGTCAGAAAATGATCGGCACGTCTCAGGCACGTCTGATGCAAAAGCTACCTTCAGAGCATCCTTCCCTTCTCGCTCTCTAACACTGCACATTTGACAACGATCTAAGGCTTTCACTTCTGTTTAAAAACTCCCTCTGAGAGAGAAAAGGATGGTGTAAAAGCATGCAGAGTTAAGCTTTCTGAATACATTTTATCAGTCAAGAAAAGAGAGAAAAACACTTTATCTTAGTCTGAATAAAGCGCTCTTCCTTTCGTCCCCCACAAATAAAATAAGTGTAACGCGCTGAATATATACACTGTGAACAGAGCCTTTGGGATGAAAGACAGGTTGATTTCCCTAAATGTCACCCACATGCCAGGCGTGTTGCCCGTTCGCCCTAAGCAGTCGCCCCGGCGATGGCACGCTTTATTTCCGCACACAAGATTTATGACCTAACTTCAACATGAAGGAGAGAGGCCGCGGGAAAGCTGTGTGTTTACAGTGGAAAGGCAGCTTTGCGTGTAGGAGAGGCTTCAAGGCAAAAGACATAGAGAATATTCAAACCGAATGCTTAAATACAACACAGAATGCTCAAGGCGATAGTGCCATTCCAATGACTGGACGGCGTAGTGCTGTGCGTTGAGTTGGATGGTGTTGATTAGAACAATAGCGATGACTCTGTACATGCCATTTTGTAATGCAACTGCATAGAGCTGAAGAAGAGTGTGGTGTGTTGTAGTCTCCAATCTGCAGTGCAGGCTGCAAGCTGGGTATCTGTGTATCATCTTGCACTGAGGCACAGCATGGCTAGTGTAGAATCAGAGCACTAGCACCTGTGTCCTGGCAGACTTGGGCACAGACAGTAGGAATGTGTGTAAGGGGGGGGGCTAAAGGAGTGTTGGGGGTTGAGAGGATTTATGAAGAGGAAAAGGGAGCAAGTTGTGGGGTTGGAGGAGGCAAAAAAGAGCTAGTCCCCTCTGGGTGTGCTACCAAAGACAGTTGGAACAGGCCTCTGGGCCCCAGTGACAGACTTGCCTGCATCTGCCCACCTATGGTAAATAGGGCTGTGCTGTGTGAATGTATGCTTGTTTTTGTATATTTTCAGGACAAAAATCCTGTTATTTTGCAGGTAACACTGACAAAATCAAGCACATTTCCTTCTTTAAATCTGCCAGGACATATGGGAAGTTACATATACTATAGAAGTGCATGGGGATGGATGTACAACTCCAAGTCCAAGGATGAAAATGAGTGTGTGTACCCATACAATTTAATTTGAGTGTGTTATAAAATATGATAAAACTATAAAAAGCAAAGCAGTTTTCTACTTAAAGAAGCCATGCCCTCTCAGGATCCACACACATACGCACTCACACACTGTAAACACATCCGTTCACAGGTGAACTCTACGATGATTTAGGGCAGGAAAATGCCGTGGCGACTTCACTTTTATCCCTGCAGGGGGGCTGAGCGAATACCGATACGCACTGGGGAGGCCCATCGATGAGTGGCGAGCAGTGGCCTTAGAAAGGTAGAGCTACCATAACTCAGTCAAGGACAAACACCTTTCGATCCAGCCTCATTCCTTTCATCCTGCCCTCCTGGCCCACTGGCAGGGCTCTAATGCCTGGTTAAACTGTTCAAAGCCGAGTCCTCGGGGTAGGCCGTCTCGAGAGGGCCGGAAGAGAGAGCAAGACAGTGGGAGAACACGCAAAAACATAAGCACAAAAAAGCGAAATCAATGGCCATTCACATGCAGGACCCTCCTTGAAGCTGGAGATGGAAGAATTTGACAAAAGCAAAGGCTGGTGGGGGAGGTCGGGGGAGATGAAAGATAGGAGGGGGGCTTTAAGAGCACTGCTATTCTCCGCTCACAGTGGGAGCCGAGAGCAGGCTTAGGAGTCTGAGCCTTCACCTGCAGGGGGATAGAGCGCTGTGGCCTTTGGAAGATGGTGCACTAACCTTCAACACACAGACATTAAAGAGGAGGAGGAGGTGGAGGGTTGAGGGTACTTTCATGGATCGCTGACTGGGTTGCGGTCTAGCATTGAAGTGAGTGTGTATGCTTAATGTGTATGCTCCTATGCGGCTAATAAGAGTGGGGGCAGTGGGTAGATAGCCTTTATGTGTAGATAGTAGAGCTGTAGAATCAAAATAGTACATTTCTAGGAAATAAAGCATTTCCATTGATCCCCTTTGTCATGAAATGAATATATCATTCACACAATATCAAGGGTGGATGGCACCTTCTATCTTAAATAATAATTAAATAATACTCTTTTAGAAGCCTTTTCATTTGATGGAAAATATATGTTGTCACAGTCACAAATTCTATGGACACATTTCCAGCCAAATACACTAGTTTGAAGTTGTAGCACTAAGGATTGGAATCCTACTGATCATATCTGAATACACTAATAAATGAATTGATATTATCAGGAGATCCGCCAAATTATTCTAATTGGCTCTGGGACACGGAGTAAGAAGAAAAGGTTAGCCTGGCATTAGGTAATATATTTCTCTTCTGCTTGATCTTTCATTTTTTTATTATTTGCTACATGACAATCCAACACTACAGTCACCTCAAAGCATCATGACGGAAAAAAAGAAGATCTAAAAGCTCTAACTGGAAAGTTTTCAGTGGTAGAACTGGTTGAGGGCTGTAAAACCAAAGCAACCAAAAGAGCACCAGTGTACTCCCATTTCCAACACAAGAAGCAAATCGACCCAAGAAGAATTTTACCTTCTGTTATTCGATGGAGATTTAATTTTCAGGCTTAGGCTTATAAACCATGTCAACTTTCTTCAAGTTCAAGGAAAGTTCAAGCTGCTGAAATGTTTACAGTGGGGGAAGAAAGCTCCTACTTGCGTCTGCCTTGTCTGAACACGTTGAAATGCGGTGTGTAATCGTTAAGCTGTCTGCTAGTGCGGGCTGTGGAGGAACGGGACTTCAGGAAGGGCAGGTAGAGCCAGTAAAACACACAACAAATGAACATTTAGTGGCCTCTCTCTGTTAACATGAAGGAGGAGGAGAGAAGAAAACAGCAAGACAGAAATACTGCAGGAAACAACATCAGTGAGTAGAATGATCTGGCCAGATACACACACACACACACACACACATATACAAACGTGCTCAGTGCCATGTCTTTTATTTGAGAGATAAATGTTCAAGAGGCTGCAGTGGCTGGGGAGAAGCACAGGTGCTTTTCACCTGCGTAACAGCGTGTGTGTGTGTGTGTGTGTGTGTGTGTGTGTGTGCTCGGAGAGCTCCAGCTTCAGACAGACAAGGCCGAGAGAAAAACAGAAACAGTGGCAAATTGAAAAGTAATCCTCCATTTCATTTAAGCCTTTGTAATTAGGACATAAGGGACCAGAGCTTTCTTTTAGGTGCCTCTGTGTGTGTCCTGTTGATTGCCTGTGTCTGAATGTGTGCCATCAACAGCAACTTTCTGGGAAAGATCTTAGTGTCTCAAAGCAGTTTCTGCAATAGTGAGAAAATGAAGTGGTACATATGGACACACCTCAGGATCTTATGAGGCCTTTTCAAACTAATTCTACTTGTTACTATAATGAAGAGCTAATTATGATAATCGTAACCCCTACTTACATCAAGATTGCTAAACCCCGCTAGCTGAGACTGTACTTCTTATCTAACTCCCAGTTATCTGCGTGATCCTACTTCAAAATGAGTTTCCACCAGAGAAATGTCACTCTGCATCTTTCTTCTTCCTCTGTTTGCCCACAACTGGATTTAATACTTTTCGGTATGTCATCACTTTGTCACCATGATCGCTCCCTGGAGTCCGGTGTAGAGGAAGAGGATTATACATCTGTCAATTATCCTGTAGTCACCGGGACTCTGCAAGATCTTCGCCAAGAACCAGAATGGCTAAATGTGCGCTGTGCTGCGTTTGATCTCTCATTAACTGAGCAGCTGGGAGTTGTTTGGGTTCATTTTAGCGGTTCCAATCACAACATTCTGTAGCCAATTCTGATTCTTTCTCTGATTTACAGGGACAGTGCACCTTAAATATTTGTACAATAAATACACAATTTGTACTGTAAATAACCCTAACCCTGGGATAAGCTCCGGGCACCCGCAACCCGAGTAAGGATTAAGCGGTTACACGGCTACAGAAAATGAATTATTATTATTATTGTATTATTGTAAATGCCCTAGTTTAGGCAATTTTGCACATTTTCAGCAGGGAGCACAAATCACTAAGATTAAAGAACAAATACCAGCCAGTGATCACATATTTCTCACCAAACACAATGGGTACTGAGAACAAAGTTGTTTATTAGCTATTTTAAGGAATAGTTTGCCAAAAAACAAATGTACACATTTTTCTAGATATAGTCAATCAGCAAAGATATTTGTTTCTGCCAAAACGTTGCCACTTCAGTTTAGAACCGCTAACAAACACAAGAACTCAT
>JBBPDH010000036.1:14129315-14149269 GCA_037974565.1 Clupeocharax schoutedeni | reverse complement strand
TGAAAATAAAGCTTTATATTAAAGAAAATGAGATTTTTGTTTGTATTTGCTGTAGAGCTGCCACTATCATGTCATTACTATAAAAGTAACTAGTAAACAGGGAAAGTAACTCCCACGTTACATTAAAAAAGTTAAAACTCATATTTTTGTGTCTATTGCAGCAGCTCTAATTTCCTGTTATCTGGGGGAAAAAATTGGTATCGGAAAAATTGGTATCAGCCGATCACACTTACACAAAATCGGTAATCGGAATCGGCCAAGAATATTGCAATCGGTGCATCACTAATTACTACAATAATAAATTGAAGGCAAAACCCAAATATAAGACCAACAAATGTCAGCAAATGTTTGTTTGGTCCTGTATCACACAAATGTAGTTGTAGACTCACTGTAACATCTACAAATATCAATACCACCATTGTATTGAAATGCATATAGCCTGAATTTTAACCATGATATATCACCACAGCAATATTCGGAACACATGCCTTGGGACAGCTCTAGACCAAACAGTGCCTGTGTACATCATCCTAAGGCTTATTTGACAGCTGAGGCCCTTTTATTTATGGTGCAATTTGGAACAATCAGCAGAAAGGTGGGGTAGAAGCGAGGTGGGGTTGACCATAAACAGATAAGGCTGTGTACAAAACACAGACGCTGACACATCCAGTCTGTAGAACTGACAAGCCGAAGTCGCAGGATTCATATTACACATTGCCACTCAGCAATCTGAGTACAGAGAGAAATTACTGCACACTGCACCTCAGTGGAAAAATCACACCATGTGCCCGATTCAAACAGGCTGCCAATTTAACCTACCCAAGGAGTTTTGCGCTGATAAGGGAGGCCCAGTGGTTTGGTTGCAATTACCTGCTGATGAATTCCCCACACAGTACTTAGGGTATCCACAAAAAAGTGTGACTGACTGTTACCCCAAGGCATCTAGCGTCCTGACATAAAGCATCCTTTTCAACTCCTCTGCTCAACAGGCTGGTGCAGTTGCCAAATTCGAATTATTCATTCACCATATCAACATTTAGCACATCGGGAGCCTGCTCCAAAGCACAGACCTCAGAATGACTGTTATGAACTGATAGACAATGACAGCTCCTCAAATAAACTTTTCATTACAGTTAAAAGGGAGACAAAGGGGAGGACGGGACAGTTCTGCAATGCAAATTAGTTCCGGGTGAAAAGTGGATCTCTCTCTAGGCTTTTCCATAAGAAAGAGTCTCCTTCCCCAGCATGGGAACTTACCTGAGGGCACTTGAGGAAGAGCGGTGGGGGGAGGGGACTTGCCGGCTGGGCGACTGCCAACACTCAACAAAAAGAGTTCCACTTGGTTTGGCATTGGAATAAAGCAGTTTTTTTTTCCTTTATTTTTTTCCTCTCCTTCCTGAAAGTCTACAGTACCATTATTGATGTGAAAGTGCTTGTACTGAATGCATACAATGTTCATCTTGTAGGAATCTAACGAGATTTAGGGAGGGGTAACTAAAACTAAACCAAACAATATGAGCACTTGAGTGGATCCAGCCACTTAGACAATTAGGCACAAGAGGGCCCATGGGAGGCCTTCCAAGAGCCCTTGGGGCCTGGAGTGTCCCCGCTGGGTTGCCAGCATAATTTGGAGATAATAAAAAAGCGAGACGGTGCTTGAAATCCCGGCTGGTGGTTGAACAATCTTGCAAGTTCCCACCCAGGCTCGGGAGCATCCTGCCACTACACATTCCCTCAGGGCCCAGTACACCACAATACACGGCTTTGTGTTCATATCAGGGTCACAGCATGGAGCAAACAAGTGGTTCACCTATGGCTGAGAAAATACTTCCAGGGGCAATTCTGCTGTTTGTCACCCCAGCAATCAAAATACTGCTTTACTTTAACCTGAAGACAAACATAGATTCCACAATTCTCACAATCTGTCATTTACATTTTCTTAACTGAGTAACAAAAGCAAAAAGGTCACCAATTAGAGACGTGAGACCAACCAAAGGCCAGTGTACATGAATCTCACAGCATGTAATGAATATTTCATTACATGTAGTACAACTATACAGGCATGTATGGAGCATGTTTTGTTTTGGACGTAAAGAAATATTAGGACAAACCTTTCCAATAACGCACAATATAAAAAAGGTCCCTACACCCGAGACAATATGAAGTGCAGGATTAAGATTCGCAAGTCCAAAACTGGCATAATAAAAGTGAGCCTGTCTCCCCATGTGTAACAAACAGCAACACAAAATATCACGTAATCCGCAGCATCTCCAAAGACAATGCCTTCCAGCACTGGCTAAGGATGCCGCTAGTCTAAGTTTGTAGCTCACTAAGTCGGAGAAGCCCAAGCAAATATTGACGAGGACTAACTGTGACTTGCTTCCCCAAACAAGCCCCTGTTCCGCTGTGCCTGTTGTTCAAGTAGAGAAGAATCCCGCTGTTTACTGTAAGATCGATGGAAGAGCATGTTTTGAAAGCCTGCAAAAAACAACCAGGTTGCTGGAGAGCAATTTTTAAGCCTTAAGATGGAAAAGCAAAACTCCAAGCTCTACATCCTAAACCCTGCATCCCAACTATCTGATGCACCTAAAAGCTCTGAAAGCTCCAGTGAAAAGTGTGGATTGCTAAAACAGCATCCTGTGATGTCTTCCTCTGTCTAAGCTTCTACTGGTGAGGCAAATTAAGTGCTTTTCTGTTTTCTGCTCACAGGGTCAGGTCTTGTGGTCTTGTATCTCTTTTGCTTGCTAGAATATCTCTCTCCTTTTCCCAGTCTACGCTAATGGCTTTTGTTGCTCAAGTAATTAAATCTCCTGACCACACAACACTATGTAAGCAATATTTCGTTTGCTGCACTTCAAGAAGGGCAACTTGCAGACATTGAACGTCCGCACACAGGCACATTCCACTGTGTATGCTTCTCCATACACAGCTGAGTGTAGTTCGTACTGTAGGAGGTCCCTGAGACAAAGTAACACAACCATTTTTAGAGTCATTTTGCACCACAAAGGAGCCTTTAAAAGATTTAATTCGTTCATGAGTTGTTTCATCCTCGACTGCTAACCGACTGCTGTCTGCTGCAACCTCTTGGCCCAATGGCCAACTCAAGATAGATTTCATCGCGTGAGTGGAGATCCAGCGAGGAGTGAATTTATGAATCAGGTTATGAGATATTCATGACCCCCAGCCTGGACATTTCCACCAAAGCTTAACCAAGCTAGATTATGGGACTATACGACTCACTAAATCATTTAACAGAGTGACTTGGGTTTCCAGAATTGTCATACATAATATATGCAGCTCAACAAATGTCCTCTGTATTAAACACAGAATCATACACTTCTGCGGCACGATAATTAATCGCCTAAATATGCGCCAGGATTGCTGAGATTTTTTCCCCCTAGCCTTCCTGCAACATTTTTCATGCTGAGCTTTTGACACACTTCAGTGCATCCAAGGAGAAGAAATGCAGGGAAGGAGCTTGAGATGGAAGGGGGGGGGGCTTTTTCTTTTTTTATTCTTCCCGTTACCGCGGATTGATTTTCATCTTTGCAAAAACTGGGCTAATCTCAATCCATCTCTAATTTGTAACTAAATCATCACTTGAGTCACTCTTTCAGCACGGCATAAATAAATGGCCTACGGTAGCATGGGGAAGAGTGTGTGTGTGTGTGTGTGTGTGAGAGAGAGAGTGTGTGTGTGTGTGCCTAGGGTGGGTGGAAAGCGAGGACATCGATATGAAGAACATTTAATCTGAAACGGAATTAGGAACGCTTATTCACTGTTGTAGCCAAGTGCAACTCGGGGATTTGCGGTTTGTCCCCCTCCCCACACCTTTTTCCTCCTCCGCTAACACACCGTGTAAAGAGGGATTTTAGATGTTTATCATGACATCCGGCGCTTGTGTCTGATTTGCTAAATGTGATGATTTATTAATGAGGAAATAAATATAGCCAGGATCATATGACTCTGAGCATGCTGCAGTCCCACACACACACACACACACACATTAAGAACACACACACAAATACACACTAAATGCAGTGCTAACAAGGTAGAGAACAAAATCTGTGGTTCAAGTAGAGGCAAAAAAAAAGTTACATTCAAATAAACAAAGCCTAGACTCTGAAAATACTCTGAGCCTCAGATGCATTTCCCTTGTACCCTGCAGAACACATTGATCTTGCATATGTGTATCAAAAACCTGGCATCAATAATTCACTGTAACACAGCATCTGAAAATGAGAACATACACCAAGGGCACAACAATGAGGTGGTTTAATACACAGACAAATACAACGAAAAGCACAGAGAGAGGGAGAGAACACACGAAATACTTTTACCTTCAAAAGTAACCCTCATCGCTCTCTTCCCTTCCCCCTCATTCTCTTTCTCTTCCAAACTCTACCCACAAGGCTCTTTTACTCAGATTAGACCCCTTGGAGGAAAAGCACACAGAGCAGAAAAAAGGAAAAACTGTTTTTATCCCCCTGCTCACACCAGGTACTCACTGAAGTGCTACAGCAATTTCAATACTATAGAGTCAATGATAAATTTCCAGGCCAGGATGCAGTTAATGCTTCTACAAAGGAGGGGCATGCAGGAAAGGAGAGTAGCTGGGGAGAGAACGGGAGAGTCCTAAGGACAAATAGTTGGCTGTAGTACACACATAAAGGAAGTGCTGTGACTAAATCTGCCAGCATGCTCGGAATTCACAACAGCCTCTTCCATCAGAAAATAGGCAAACCCCCATCCTCCGCCGCACCCAGCCCAGCATCCTTGTTCCTTCCCTCTGCCTCTAGTCCCCATGCAAGAACGTATCTATTAACATGCATGACCGCACTCACGCTCCCACTCTTGCACACAGGATTATACAGAGAACACACTAACACACAGAGAGAGAGAGAGAGATGGGGGGGGGGTCACTAAGAAGACTGTCACATATTGACTCTCCAAGCACTAGCCGTTTGTCAGTATTTCGCTTCAGTTCCCAGAGCAATGCATCGAGAGCCCACGCGCAACTCTGATTACCTGACAACGCGTTTTATTGCTCAATGCTCCAAAAACAAGGTGACAGGAACCCAATCTCTATGAAGCACAGTGCCGCCGAGCCTTACGCCACAATAACATTAGCCTACAAACAGAATCAGAGCTGCTTTCCCTCAGAGCCGTTTCATTTCCACTGAAAGAATGAGTGAACAGTGTGATCAGCTGTCCTTTCTCACTTTCATCTTAGTGCCGGGTGGTATTGATAACAAGTAAATGGTTCATTTACTAGATTTCACTTGTTTATTTCTTTCCGGAGGTTCAGTTATGATGTTTGAACAGTTTTCTTTAACAAAAACAAGTGAACAAGTGGGCTTTCTGGGCTTTTAAAACGTTATCATTCAGAATATTGCATTGAATCTCCATTATTGCCATCTTTCTTTAATTATTTGAAAATGTCAAGCTTTCTTGATGTATTTACACAGATGAACGAGAAAACGAGACCAATAGAAATGGTTCAAAGTCCAGTTTCATTCAAACCCAGTAATGTTTCTTCCTTCGGTTGTAATGTTACTTTGTTTGGAAAATCAAGGTTTTGTTTTGACAATATGTAAATGAGCTTGGTACTAATTGGCTGGCGTATATGGTCCCCCATTCAGAAAGTAGCTGGGCCAAAACACTTCATATAAATTGATCGTGAAGAAGCAGGGCAAAACTGCTGAATAGGCAGATAAATATTAATGGGTTGGTTTTCGGGACATCACAGAAACAGCAAATTCAAAATGGCCTGTTTTGCAGTATATGGTGTGTATAGACTGGATGGTGAATGGTTGGTTTTGAAACTTTAATCGTGTTTACAATCGAAACTATCTCATTTCAAAATGCAAGGGAAATTCAGTAAATCCTTTATAAGAGCCCTTTTAACATTTCAAAATAATGCACAATATCTAATATTTAACTTTGCAATAATGCAGTAAGTGAGCCTATGTTTGCTATTCTATGCTTAAAAAAGCTCTCACATTTGATTTATCTTGTTCTGATTGGACTATTTTGTTCTTGGCAGTAAACCTTCCAACCTTCAAGCTTAAAAGGAGTACTGTTCTGTGTCACAAAAACAAGTATAACGGTAAAGATGGTAAGATTTCAAATTCATTATTTTCTCTTTCATTTTATAAAGGACAGTTGAAATGAAGGAAATACTCCATGAGTGAAAAAGACAAATCACAGGTGTCCTTAGAGAACTCACTCCAACAGCTGACCTTTTATAAAACAAGCCACCAACGTTCAGACTCCTCTCATATTACACAAACGTACACACACACACACACACACAAGTAAGTGAATCACTGGTCTTGTCTACTTGCTGTGACCTTCTGTGAGTCCACTGACCTCTCATGATAGGGCAAACCAATAAACAAGACATACAGTGGTACAGAAAGCGGACTCCGTCCAGAAAAGATTTCCCCCATATAATGCAAGTGGTGTAGCAGTTTTAGGTCAGTCCATAGATTAAAAAGAGGGTGCTTGTTCTTCCTTAGACAAAGATGAAGCAGAAAAAAGTGCATTCAGAAGAAAACCAGACTAGGCTCTCTCTGACTGAAGGCAGACTGTCGCCACCTAGAGGAGACTTTTATAGCCATGTTCTCCTAACTATTGCATTTTCACCACCTAGGCCTGCCTCCACCATGCTCAGACACCATGCTCAGATTTCCATGCTTGGATGCTGGCACATGATAAGAACATGGTCTATGGTTTATTACATTTGTCACATAACACACAGTAGCCCATTAAGAATAAAAGGGACTATGTAATTCATTTTCATATCCCATGGCTTTAAAATGAACGAGAAAAAAATATAAAACCTCCCAATAGATAATCCCCTCTTGGATTTAATTCAGGCTTTAGAGCCACCTCAGACTGTAAACAGTACCGAGAGAGAGGATCACCAATCACTTTGAAGACGAGAAGGGAAAAAAAGCATAGGGTAGCACAGTAGATTCTATTTAACCTTGATTTGTTGGTAAGTAATATGCATGGACACCCGCAGCGCAATTAAGAGCCATTACTCCTCATCATTACCTTACATGCTCTGCTGAGGGCCAAAGCCACAGCCACTGTCAGTGTCGCCCTCAACACAACCTTTCGCACTTTCACTTATTCCACATGAGTTCCACACTTGCCAGACTCTGTGGCCAGCTGCTAAGAACCCCTGGACCTCCTGCTATAAAATATCATTAAAGGGCCTCCAGGCCTTCACTGGCAGGCTGTCGCTGTCGTCGCCAAGGAAGACAGGAACTGCTTAAGGTGCCCTTGTGCAGCTGTGTTGTGAGGGCCCATGTGCATTTATTTATTTGTTGTTTTTGTTATTTATTTATTTCGGTTGTTCTGTCTGCCCCAGCACTAATGCCAGAAACATGGAGATTGGCTCTACAAATGGATCGATGAGGGAGTGGGGGGGTGGTTTCAGGTTTTTTTTTCCCCTTCTGACATTTTTCCCATAACTACACCGCTCAGATTCATCTCTCTCTCTCTCTCTCTCTCTCTCTCTCTCTTTCTCTCTCCCGCTCCTGTGCCAGGGCCTGATTGTTTTACAGCTCCAGTAACAGTATCCCTGGACTGCCTCGCACCACGATTTTTGTGTAAATAATAGAAGGCAGGTGGTTTTATGTATGGAAGAAGCTCTACCATGGTATAGTGAGCACACAGCCCACTAAAGGGGTGTGTGTGTGTGTGTGTGTGTGTGAGAGAGAGAGCGAGAGATATTTGGAGCAAGTTTTGTAACACAGCTCACTCAGTCTTTCATATTCATTCTGCCCCCTGTTTACAGGTCCCATCCTTACAGCTCACACACTGACCTCTGACCTGCAGACTGGAGACAATGATACAAAAATTGAATTGAATTGAATTGATAGTGTGAAACACACACGTGCACACCCACACAGCGTTAACCCACACTCAACGCCAGCCCCTCTGCCACCACGCATCCCCAAACACACATACAACAGACCAGTTAGTCGGCACACTAAGGTGTGCTAGGGTATGTTCCAGCATTCAAAACCTACATTTCAAAAATTCCACCAATAAAAGCTCAACAGACACAATGTCCTGAAAACTTTGGCTACATCAGCACACAGTAAGCGAAACCTCACACACCACAAAAGACACTAGAAAACGGATTCTCAGGTGAGACCTCTTGCAAATACTACAGAGAAGCATGCATTAATAATGAAGAGAAAGCAGAGAGCGACAGCTAAATTACTTTTAGCCAGCTGTAATCTCACAAGGCTGCATACCTACACCTGGCGTAGCTGTGTTTAAAATGGGGACTTTAGCCTTGTCTGACACGACAGATTTCAAATGCCTTTAAACTGGCTTAGCAGCAGCAGAGACACAGGAGTTGTCAGTGGCTTAGCCAAATCGCTGCACACAAAGACGCATTAGCAAGGAATGAAGAAATCCGGCAAAGCTCTCTCTTTGCCTCCATGAATGGCACGACTATTGTGGTGCCGTTGTTGACTGCAGCAATGGTGGCACGAGCTTCTAAGCTGCTGAGTTCTGTGAAATCCGTCAATACTGTCAGGTAATGCAATAAAAAGTCTTAAAATGGAACATAAACTCTCAACATGCAGCTGTTCAACTTCCACTTATCGCTGAAAATAGCACAAAGCTTTTCACTCTGGAAAACACAAAATGAACCACTAATTTGTAGAAGGCTAAATAACCTAGCTCAATACTGAGCCAAGCCTGATTCATCTGCCCCGCTGATATGGGATTAATCAAATGGCAAACGGCAGAGACCAGGCCGGTGCATACATCAAAACTGCCTCACTTCGACCTGCGAGCGCATCCAAACAATACCCCATGAAAGAATTATGTTCCATGCTCGATTTACACAAAATGCATTACTTGAAACAAGATGGGCAATGCTAGATGTCAAAGACTTAAAGAGAAGCATGCTCTCCAACACGGGGGGTGGGGGTGACTCATGTTACATATCACCACATCCTCTGCTTTCTCACTCCCCTCCTCTACCTTTCCTCCCTGGCCCAGTCTTCATGCCACCTGCTCTGCATACACACACTTATTCACCAATAGAGAGCAAGAATCAAGGAGCAAAAGAGGGAAAGGAGAAGGTGGTCACATGAGCAAAGAACACAAACTGTCTTCCCTACCTGAATTATTGACATCCTGTTGACCGGCGTCTCAGTGGTGCTGGTGACAGGCCCCGTGAAGCTGGTGTGACAGCCCACATGTCCTTGGGGGACACTGAGGTTATTGGCGCTGGGTTTGAGGTACATGACCTCTGACCTGGGTGAGCTAAGGGGAAGGCGAGTCTGGTAATCAAAGTACATGGGCGAGGTAGCCAGTGAGGGGCTGCTGACCACATTCATTACATTCATGGTGTCGCGCTCCTCCACCTCACTCTGTACCAGCATGATGTCGTTCTTGTTGATCTTCTTCTTCTTGCCCTTGCCCAACTGCGGGTGGGAATACTCAGCGATGCGGCAGTTGTAGGTGCGGATCTCTTTGTTCTCACGCTTGCACTTGACGGCAATGGCAATCATGGCGGCCAGCAGCATGACAGAGATGATGCTGAGAGTGACGATGAGCGGCAGCGACATGTCCCAGCTGCGCTGTTCGGCGTTGATCCGTGGCTCGCCCTCCGGCAGAGGGCCTGAGTAAGCTTTTACCACAAGCTTAGCCATGGCAGAGAGTGTGGGCTTGCCATGGTCCGTTACTTTGATAATAAGCTCCACCACGGGTAACACCTCTTCCCACATAGGCTGAGCCGTCCGCACCTCACCGGTCACTGGGTCTATCTCAAACAGGTGCTCTTCGTTGCCGTCAGAGATCTCATAGGTGAGGCGACCGCTCTCTCCAAAATCATTGTCCACAGCTCTCACTGTGGTGATTATGTGACCCACGCCCACGTTCCGCGGGACATGGATCTCTGCCGTGTCATTCTGCAGCAGTGGGAGGACAATGACTGGTATGTTGTCGTTGACGTCCAGTACACTCACACGCACTGTGGTGTTGCTCTCCAGGTGAGGGTTACCTGAATCCTTCGCCTGAACCTTAAAATCAAAATATTTGGTCTGTTCATAGTTGAAACTCCTCAGGGCATAAATGGCTCCATCAGTTGGTTTAATGTTGACATATGTGGTTATGGATTCCTCACTCACATTCGATGGAAGAAGAGAATAGGAGACAGTGCCATTTTGGCCTAAATCTGGATCATGGGCCAGAACCGAGCCAAGGTATTCCCCTGGGATATTATTCTCTGGCACCTGAAGAAGGTACACCATTTTTGTGAAACGGGGCGCGTTATCGTTCTCGTCCAAAATCTTCACAGTGAAAGATTTTGTAGAGTTCAGTGGAGGGTTCCCATTGTCTTTGGCCACAATAGTGATGTTGTATTCATCCTTCACTTCTCGATCCAGCGGTCTGTCTGTGACCACTGTGAAAAAGTTATCAGAATTTTCCTCCAGTCTAAACGGCACATTGCCTAAGATTCTACACTGAAGCTGCCCGTTGCGTCCTGAGTCTTTGTCTGTGACTCTTACCAGAGCAATAACAGTCCCCGGGGCTGCTGCCTCACTAACTGCCCCCTGCCGCACTGCCACAAAGCCTATTGATGGCCAGTTGTCATTCCTATCAAGCACTTTAACGGTGACTTTACAATGGCCAGGAATTGGGTTCGGACCTTGATCTTTTGCCTGCACATCAATCTCGATAATTGGGTTTTCCTCATAGTCGATTTTTCCCTGAATCTTTATGACACCTGTTCTTGGATCTATTGAGAACAACTCTTTGATCCTGTCTGGGACATAGCAGCTGAAAGCATACGTAACCTGCCCATTACTTCCCTCATCAGGGTCAGTGGCATTTAAATCTATCAATACTGTGCCAAGTGGAGAGTTCTCAGGAATCTCCATGACATAAGAGGGCTGTTCAAACACTGGGCTGTTATCGTTAGAATCAGTTACCTTCACATTAATCTGCATTGTACCCGACTTGGGATATTCTCCTCCATCTGTGGCAGTGATTATGAGGGTATGGTGGCTGCGTTCCTCTCTATCTAAGGACCTCTGAACAACTAACTCAGGGAATTTAGTCCCGTCTCCTCTGGATTTCACATCCAAAGAAAAAATGCTGTAGTCATCTCGAGTGATTTGATATGTTTTAAGGCCGTTTTCCCGAGTGTCTGGGTCATAAGCGGCAGCCAGGGGGAAACGGGTGCCCGGGGCCGCATTCTCAGAAATGTCAATATCGATCTGTTCCGAAGGGAAGCTGGGGGCATTGTCGTTGATGTCCTGTATCTCCACCTTGATCATGCAGATTTCTTTGTCATTGGCGAACACCTCCATCGAGAGCTGACACCTGGAGTTCCGTTTGCACAGTGTTTCCCTGTCAATCCTCTGCTTGGTGTAGAGTAGACCACTCTCTGGGTCCACATCAATGAGGTGTGGTGCTGAGTTCTCCAGCACCCTGAAGTTGGACTTCTTGCCCTGCTCCCCCAGCTCGAGCCCTGCATCCTTGGCAATGTTCCCAATCACGCCCTGGATCTTCTCCTCCGGTATAGAGTAATTCAGGTTCTTTAACGTCAGGGCTTGCGCCCACAGGAGCAGAAAGGGGAAAATGGAGTGATACATCCCCTCCGACGCGTCTAACGCTTCAGACCTGTTGATCAGCCTCGGTGATCTCACAAATTATGCGCTCAATTCCAAAGCCGCTCATGATGAAAAGACGGGTGAAGTCATCGCGAGGTTTTTCCCTTCGAGCAGTCTCTTCTCTCCACGACGCTCTGCGTTCTTTTTATCCCCACTTTTGAAAACACACGCTGCGGCTCAGCATCTAATTGCTATTCTGCTGAATGCCCGGGCGCAATGGACACACAACCGCGACCAAACAGCCTTTCCGTGGCCTCTTGTCTGAAACACACACACACACACACACACACACACACACACATGCACACACAGGGAAAAAAACAAAATGTATATTTATTTTAGCAGCAGAACACCGGCTTCTAAAATGCGTAACTGACATTCATTCTTAATATTTGACATTTTGAACCAAAATAACAAAAATACACCTCTTGTCGTGCGTGTGGATTTCTTTTTGAAAGCACATCCAATCCCTGATTTCTCATGCCTGGACAAACGACGTGGACAGCATGTCAATAACGTAACCTTGAAAGGCGAAATCTAGCCTTGTGGGTTTTTTTCAGCATGTAGAGGAAAACCTACCATGATAAAAGAAAGAAACGCAGAGCTGAACTACACTAATATAGTGGTTCTTAAAAAATCCCTATCCTACTGGACAACAGAAGTGGTGTGATGAGTGATTAACTGTGCTTTTCTGTTAAAACAAGGATCTAACTGGAGCTACAGGCACCGCTAGCCGTGTTGAGGTAGCCCCGTGAATACAAATGCGGAGTGCCTTAGAAGGGGTGGCTGATTTACTAGATCGGCTCAGTTTAAAAACAAAACAACAACAACAAAAAATAACATGCATACTGTTCAACATGTAGCACTCAGGATATATAGCCTATTGTGCACTATATGTTTCTGTTAGACCTTGGAGAGCTCCATGAGGCTGGAGAAAGAGAGGGTGCGGGAAAATCAACAGAGCCGGTCCCCTCTCTGTGACACTCCGTCTCTCATGTGTTTCTGAACGATTGGAGAAGGAAAAGAGAAGGGACTCACCATGCAGCCCACCGCCCGCTCCGACACAAGCCGCTTCACATCCTCCGTGGGAGAGGCACGGCACGGGTGCGAAGAGAAGTGAAGTGTTCCAAAGAAAGTGCTCGGGGGCGAGGAGTCCTTCCCCGAGCAGAACTGATCAGGATGCGGGGATTCGCCTCCGCTCGGTGCGGCATCCACCGGACTCTCTCTCCTATCTCTCTCTCTCTCTCTCCCTATCTCTCTCTCTCTCCCTCTCTCTCTCTCTCTCTCTCTTTTACGAGTGTCGCGCAGCAGCTGCGCGTACGGAATATAGATCCACGGAGCCTGGCAGTCCTCTGGCTGATGTAGGGGGAGACATCACAGTGTTGGTCCTTGCACCCCACCAGCTCCAAGTGAAAAAATATTTAAAACAAGTATGTGTATATATATAAAAAATTAAACAAACAAGAGAAAGCCAACAGTTGAATAAAAAGTCACGGTGCTGCTCCTCCACTCTCCTGTCACTGTCTCCGCTGACAACCTTGTGCTTATTCGTCCTCACTCCATCCCAACCTCTCTCTCTCTCTTTCTTTCTCTCTCTCTCTTTCTGACTAACGCACTCTTTCTCACAGTGCGTTAAACATTGTTACCGATCCGCCACCAGCCAATGTAAAAGAACGGGGGCGCGGCTTGTGAGGTCTTAGCCAATAGGACCCGAGCGACCGTTTGAGGGCGTGTCTCTCCCGGCGTAATCTGATCCACTCGCTACATACACGAGGTTTCCAGTCCCGTCTGGAAAACAGGCGGCGTGGTTTGAAATCCTGAAGCCGTTTTCCGTTACTGGGCCCAGTTGCTTCACAAAAAGAAAACACGGCTCAGAAAAATGTGTCCTAAAAAGGGCAGAACAACGCTTGTAAGTGTAATCAACCTCAACCGCCACTCATGTTCAGCACTTGAGCTGAAGCCCTTGGTGAGAGTACAAAATTATTACCATCAAATGAGTTTTTTTTTAAAATTTTCTTTAAGTATGCCCCATCTTTGGTGTATATCAAATAAGCAAATTATCACTTTAATTTGGAAGAGTTAAAGCGGTTATTTATTGATGCATTTAATGTATTAGTCAATTACATATTAAGATAAGACATGGTTTAAGACATAAGATACATGGTCAGACAATAGACTGATTTTTTCCCCCAAATTCCTGAAAGTATTTTTCTCCCATTATATGATATCTAATTAATTTGAGCCTAATGTATATATAAATGAAGTTAATAAAAGAGCAATCTCCATGATACAATGGTAGTTTATACAAGCCCATTTATTCATTTAGCCATTTGCCACTAGCTAGGTTTGCGGAAGCATCCCTATTGATGTAGTCCATTTCTACGTGTTATTCATTATTTATTTATGTATCTGAATGGTTGCATAGTTGTAAAACACCAGAGAAGTTCAAGTGTTTCTTAAAACGTATGTAGTCTTTATTCATAAGTGGAAAGTGGAAAGAAATGATATTACGTGGTTTTACATCTCATTTATCTTAATATCTTGATACATGCATAAATAAGAAGAGGATACATTACAAGTCTTGATATTGCAAGTGTATCGTGTTCTAGGATGGAACTACAGAAATAAAGGTATGGCAAGCAGTAGCTATCATTTAGACAAGACAGAAAAAAGTTCGGTATTAATGAAAAATCTATGTGGCTTAACCAGCTTCGCAAACTATTGGACTGCAGCATTTAAAAAAGACATGCATCTGCTCAAGCACAACCTTTCATTGACCAACGGTGTTCCAACCTGAATGAAAGGATAAAGGCTCCAGCTGTTGCTCTGAGAGCTGCTTGGTCTGAGAGCAGGAGCACCAAAATTCATTCAGTTCATCATTGCCCTCTAGTGGACACTGCTCAGTCCCTGGTTTGCAGCCCTCGTCCTGCGTCTCTCAAGCTATAGTGTTCGAGTTCTTTACTGGGTTAAAATGTATAGTGTTTCCATCAGTTATTTCCTAATATGAAATATTTTCTTCTGGAGTCAGAGAAACCATGGCCTGAAAAAAAAAAAAAACCCACCAAAAAAACAAACGACACTCTCCACAGATCCCCCTCTCCTTTCATCCCGGAGTCTTCGCTGAATAAGCACACCGGGGAGCACTCCAGCCTGAACTAGCTGGTGTGAAAACAAGCTGGAAGCCCAAAGAGATCTGTTAAAGACACATCATATCCTCCCCCACTGATCTGTTGTCAACCGCTGCTCTACAGTCTTGTGGCCCATCTGGGCAAAGCGCTTCATGCCACTGACGCCGGCTGTGTTTTAATGAAGCAGCGTGAGCCTACTAGCTGAAGAAGAAGGAGCGGGAGCTGGAGTAGTCATCAGGCGGCGGAGGAATTGGACGGGAGTGCCCGAGCTCATTGTGCATTCCTGTGTGCTGCGCTTTAATATTCCTCAGCCACTTTTGCCTTTGTCATATCATTACAAGGCTGTCTCTTTAATGCGGGCTGTTTGAAGCTCCTTTGTCTCTAATGCCCTTTGATTATGCAGAGATGGAGGCGTATTTGATAGTGCCGTAGTCACCAGTAATGCTTACAGCCTGGATTAACTTCAGGCTTACGCGTCCTTGACCCTTTGACCTCTGTCGAACCGGGAGAGGACTGTAACGTTCTCCAAATAGATTAACAAATAGATTCCGCTGAAACGCATTTCACATGTATTATCCCACAGACACCCTAACCTGAGTGAGGATGATGAGTGAAAGAAAGGAGATGGAGAAAGGTCTTCTTGGTGCGACAAGCAAAGATTGGAAACTGGCCTTCCTTCAGATTGATGTCTGCGGTTCAGGACACAGGTGTTATAAACTGCTCTGAGCTGCTCTGAGCTATAGAGCTGTGTTTGTTGTTTTTACTCCAAGACCACCTCAGTACATAAAGGAAATCATTTTTCTGGAGAAGGAATGCAGTGCTGACTGAAGTTTGCTCTGTCATCAGGGCGGCTGGTGGCCTGGTGTTTAGGGAGTTGCCCCTGTGGTCAGAAGGTTGTCGGTTTGAATCCCAGAACAGCCAGTAGCTCCACTGCGGTTCCCTCGAGCAAGATACAGTCCCCACACACTGCTCCGCGGCTGGTTCCTATTACAGACATGTACCCTGAATTTTGGTATTTACTTTTTACACATGTTTAAAGGGAAACTCCACCAATTTTTCATGAATCCTAGATCATTCAGAGTTTATTCTGTTTTTTTTTTTTATGTGAAGTGGAGCTTTGTAGAAAAATGTACCAGCATACATTTCTTTACAGTGGTGTTAATAGGAACCAGGGTTTGTTTCCACTACTTTGCCCAATGATGTACAGATTTTGAAAAATATATTTATATACAAATATATACAAACCCCTTTGGATGACTTTCTTTACACATAAACCATTTAATTATGTTGACATTTGAAAAAAAATCGGAACATTTCAGCATACATCCACCCTAAAGGCACAGTAACGAAAGGCGTAGGCTGTAGAGAAGCTATGAACCATGACTGGTACATAAATTCCACACTGACATGAGTGGCAATAAAGTAGAGGAGGGAAAATGTAAAATGCAGTTCTGTTCCTAGACAGTGACGTAACTCGAGTTTTGGTGTTCGTCAAAACGAACCCTAGCCTCAGTCGCTTAGCTAGAACATAGAAACACAACCACGCCTCAGAAAAAGGAAAAGGATGTAAATATACTGTATATACTTGTACACTGTACTGTACTGTGGGACAGCTTCCTCACTAATACGGTGCATTACTGCACATTCTTCTATAGCTCACAACCAAGCAAGTTCACCCACGCAGTCCATAAATATGACGCTATAAGTTGGCATAAGCTGAAACACACACGTCTCGTTTAAAATGATGGAAGTGAGCATTAACTCAAAACGTTGTGAGTTGAGGTGATTTTTCAACACTTTTGCAAGACAAACACCCAAAATCCTCACCAGCCATTTCATCAATTAATAAGTGTTTGCACCTCAGTTACAGTGATAGTACATGCGTCATCACACGTAAATGTAGCTCAGGAAGTTTAGCAGGCGAAGATTAGAGGCAGCAAGAGAAAATCAGCAGAGGAAGAAGGCGATAAATGTGTCGACCTCTTCTCCACCAGCCACCAAAGTTGAATAAGGTACCATCTGTTTTTATTATCCTTTGCATCTTGGTCCCCACCATCACGTCGCACAGGCCCGGCCGTGATGAAATAGTGCCGAGGCTGTACACTATAAGCTCAGCTATTAACAGGTTTCTCTATTAGCCCAATTAAATGTCCTTAGGACGGGAACCACATTTGGATGGATGGAAGTGAATAGCCACATTAAAACGCAATTTCGTAAATTAAATTTCAATTTAATGGCGACAGTCTTTCTTCAGGTAATGAGACCAAGCGGCTGCGCTCTGGCCAGGCTTTTTAAAAAATCGCTCTTTCTTTCTCTATTTCTCTGTTGCTTTCCCTTTCTTTCAGCATTTCTTTTATGCTTTATATTGTACAAAAGAGCTTTTTTTATTTATTTTCGTCAAGGCTGGTTCTCAGAGGAAGTTTTTCAGGGCGACTGCCCTTTCCAGTAACATTTTCTTCTACTTTTCTCCTCCCTCTCTCTCTCTCCCTCTGTCACTCTCTCTCTCTCTCTCTCTCTCACTCTCTCTCTCTCTCTCTCTGTCTCTCACTCTCTCTCGCTCTCTCTCTCTCTCCCTCTGTCACTCTGTCTCTCTCTGTCTCTCACTCTCTCTCTCTCTCTCTGTCTCTCTCTGTCTCTCACTCTCTCTCTCTCTCTCTCTCTCTCTCTCTGTCTCTCGTTCTCTCTCTCTCTGTCTCTGGTTCAATGTCTTCATCCGTCTCTTTCTGAAAGTACCCAGAAATCAGGAGGGGAGGCTAGAATCCACATTCTGCCCTTTCCTTCACGCCAAGAAACACTTCATTAGCAGTAAAAACGCTAGCCGTGGAGGAGAGAGGTGCAGACGGGGAAGAATTAAAGCGGAATGGATGACTTTGAGGGTTCTAGAGAGGAGGGAGGGGCACAGGGGGCTGGGTGGCGCCATGGAAGTGTATTACGTACAATCAGGCTTTGGGGAATATTCATTAACCCAGTTTTAGGAAAGGAGAGTCAAGGCTGCATAATGGTGGGGCTGAATCATGATGCTAAGGCTAAAAATGAACAAGACTTTTAAAGCATCAGTGGAAGCCTCTATCAGGAACTATTAAAAATAGCATGCTGTGAGATGCTCTAATGTGCTGCATGCCTAATTTAAAAGGCTCCCTCTTCTTCACTCTTTCTACCTTACATCTGCGAAAACTATTTTCCACTTTCCCCAGATACAGTCGAACCGCCTAGCAACGTTTGGAGTCCAGATTTTCCTGCTTTACTTCAGGTTAGCCCGTCTCCTCGGTATCAGACTCCTCGGTAGCCGGAGCAGACTTGTGGATGTGGTTTAGGATGCAGTATGACTTAGTGTGAGCTGTAAAACCTCAACACAATGACTGGCATGTGAATAAAAACTCTCAGCTAGAGCAAAGTTTTCATTTAAGAGCTCAAAGCAGGTCATACCGTGTCCTAAACCGCGTCCACAAGTCTGACCAGCCTTAACGAAGAGCTGGAAGTGGTTTAAGCAGGTTGAGGGAGGTATAATAAAGCTGTATTGGCAGAGAATATCTTGGTGTGTATGGATTCTTAGCATTTGTTAGCAAAGTTAGCCACATAGCTCCAGTGCTAATTTAAAGGAGGAAGGTTTGATGATGAACTGGGAAGGTGAATGCTAGCACAGGCTTCTTCCAAGACAAATGGAGCATTGGCCCATCGTTTTAAAGGGCTAGTAATGTAACATCATTAGACAGTATAACTAGCTTAGAGGGGCTGATTCTGTTATGTTGGCTAATAGAAGCCCCCGCTGGCTGTGTGACGGGGTAACTCACACACCCATAGAATGAGCCTGGAGTATGGCAGCTGGTTAGGGAGTTGGCCCTGTGATCAGAAGGTTTTGAGTTTCAATCCCAAGACCGCTAGTAGCACCTCTGAGGTACCGTTAAACAATGTACCACCCCACCAGGGGGGGAGCTGGTGGCCTAGTGGTTAGGGTGTTTGCCGTGCAATCAGAAGGTTGTGGGTTCGAATCCCAAGTCAGCTAGTGGCACATCTGAGGCTCCCCTGAGTAAGATACTGTCCCCCCACATTGATACCTAGACGCTATGTTCCTGACGGCCTCTGCTTCACTTGGTGAATGGGTTAATGCTTTCATGCTGTGCTTCACTTTCACTTTGGCTCTGGTCTTGGACGGCTATGGTATCAATGGGGATTGAACTCAATGCTACAGCAAGCAAACTCTTCCTTTAAACAAAAAGACTGGGACCTCCGACGATCCATCGAAATGGATATGGAAGTCTTTGCCTGTGCACGAGCCACCAGCAATCTTTTAATGCAATCTTGTAGCCATAAGCAAGAAGAAACTCGCCTCCCTTTCATGTCAGACCTTTCCTACACTACCGTCTGTAAGACTATTAAACAACGTTCCCCACATTAGTGAGATGAGATTTTTTCTCCTACTTTAGACCACCCCGGTGCTGAAATCCTGCATGACGGAGGAGCCGAGCAACGTGCATCTTCACCCACGTGTGACATATTTCCTGACCCACTCAGCCAGGGCCAAGTGGCCCGATGAGTGCGTAGGCCCAGGTATGCAGCAACAAACCGACTGCAGCGTGAGTCGGTCCAGAGTTTTCACTCATTATTTACGGCCTTGAGGCTGCAATTAAGCAAAGTAATGAATGTAGCCAGGCCCCCCTCCTCAGACTAGCCTGGCATGCTATTAATCCCAGCTCCATGCAGCTACGAGGCTCTTGGAAGAAAAAAGTACAAGCAGCCACAAACTCGAGAACACACACACACACACACACACACACACGGATACACACCACACAATGTGTTCACATACCCTGAACAACAGTAAAGTGCCTGCACTGCAAGTTTCCCAAAAGCATGCTAGTATGATTATCATCGTAAGTAGGGATGGGCATTTAAATCCTTCTGGCTTTCACACTTTTACATAAATTTCACACGAAAAAAACAAGAATGTTTTATATTCTTATTACTGCTCTCACATTCAAATGTTTAATCTAATTAATCGCATTTAATCGCACATACATACAGACATTACAAGAAGCACTTTTAACCATTTATTATTAACCCTTTTGTGCAGAAGCGCCCTCTAGTGGGCCCGCGAGCGGGCCCGTTTTGAAATGTAAACTTTGCTAGTTAACTATTCCTCCAATTATGAACATAGAGCCAAAACAACCGACT
>JBBPDH010000036.1:14118002-14129215 GCA_037974565.1 Clupeocharax schoutedeni | reverse complement strand
TACAAAAAATATATCATTACAATTGTTTTTGTATGATTCTGTGTTTTTAGTCGAACATGCACTTTACCCCTTGCTTTCAGTTATGAAATGATGATGAAAGGCAGTTGAAATGGCATTTCTTCTTAATTTTGTCTGGTTTGTCAGCCTAATAAAAAAATATTTAATGCAGTGACAGGCAATTTAAATGTTTTTATTAAGCTCAGAATGAAATGCTGCCAAATTAGATGAACCAGGCCTTAAAAATGCTGCAAAAAGAACTGCTGCTCTGATCCAGAAATCCTGCACTGTTTATGGTGCAATGCAATGAAGACAACATGCACAACTTCAGTGGCCACGATCCCTCAGAATGTGTCAGTATTTCAAAAATAGTATCATAATCTACTTTTCCAAGACATTTGTGGGCCTGAAGCAACATCCTACTCCCTAGTCATATAATTCTGTTTGGAAGTCCAAGAAAATAACAGTAAAGAATTGTTGGCTCATTTTGAACAGGACAAAACAAGAAAATCTCTCACTGTGCTTTTCTCTGCAAACGATATTGAATACATTTTAAACAGTTGACTCCTGTGACCCCTGCTGACTCTGGGGCCCTATAGCACTGCCTATAGCAAGAAACAGCTTTTAGATTTTGTTTATTTTAATAACATTTCAGAACCTTTGCGACAATCAATATATCATTAAACTGTGTTCCCTTGTAGTTTAGGAGGTCTTCTATAGAACATTCATAATGTACCACATCCATTGTACAATAGGGTCCAAAAGAAGACTACTGTGAAGACTAAGCACTTCTATTTTGCATTATTTTCTAATTCTTTCCTACATTTATACATATCCTATATTTCTCTTGTGTTAATGATTTGTTCTGTTTATGTGTGGTGATTTTCACCAACTTCCATGATTTAACATGACCATTCTCCAACCTCTGTTTATCACTAAAATAGTAGTCACTGTGTCTAAGCCTGATGCATGTCTCGACCAAGCTTTCTGGACTGAAACACTCCTTATAGCTTCTTTGTGATTTAGCAGAGCCAAAGTGTTATAGTCTGGGTACATGAAAATAAATTGAAATTAACTGGTTTTCATGACGTTGAATTCTAAGCAGGTTGTTTTTGCAGCTAAATTTGTATTTATGAACTTTATAGACCATGGAGTGTGTAACATTGTTGAAGTAGCACATCAACCTTTTTCAAAATGCAAAGAATATACATTTTTTAATTGCATGTGCCCAAATGAGTTTATTACAAATCAAATTATATGGCATTTTAATATAGCAGTTTAAATGAAAACAATAATCATTGAAATCTTAACAGGATTTTTACATTTTCATAGTATCTGATGACCAGGTTTAGGTGTGTTTATATAGGGAAATCACCTAACTGAGCTGGATCCTGGCCACCCAATACCAGATATGAGATCCCTGCTTTAATGACAGCATGCACATGAGCTGGCGTAGACTCCAAGCCTCTGAGGAGCAGATCAAATCCACCTGAGAGTTGTCTGAACACGCTCTTGGATAGGATGAGACAAAAAAATATGACCTATTTGAACAAAAGCCTTAACACTTAACTCGCAACAACTTTCTTTGCTTTACATTTTCCCCAAAAATCTAAAACTTTTTATTGTTTTATTACAGGTTTAAATCAAAATCCCAGATTTTTAATGTGATCTCAGACTTGTGGACCCCACCGAATAGAGTAAGGTGTGACAGGCAGGTCTACCTAATTAAGATGAATTAAAATCCTGGGTGTTAAGGGGTTTAAAGAATAAAAAAAAAACAGAAAAAAAAAACAGTTACGCCCTTAACCCAGAATCAGTCAATAAGCCACGACATGTTGGGAGTCCGAAGTTCGCTCCTTCCTTCACACCGGGGCTGTTTTTTTCTCCCTCTCTCATATATATACTCACACATTGCTGACCTGAGAAAAGGGTGCTTGGCCACACATAGCCCTCGGCTGCCATGGCTCAGTGTGTGAAATTGTCCAAGCAGCTTTCAGAGCAGACATCACAGTGGTGCTAGAGAGAGAGCTCCTGGGTGGACTTCTTTTTCTCTCTGGAGCCACATCAGCGAGGAAAGCCTCCTGCCGCACCTCACTTATCACTCGCAATCCTTCTCACAGTGGGCCATCTGGGCTGAACAGAGACGGGGCTGGGAAACTGTGTGTGTGTGGGTGTGGGTGTGTGTTTGTCTGTGCATGCTTGTGTGTGTGGGTAGAGGTCCTGCCACGCTGGACTCTGGGAGACAGTAATGGAGAGGCAGTAAGTATAGAGGCTGAATGGCTCTTTCACCCTAAGAGCATGGTAAACAACGTCTGGCACTGCTGACAGGGGCTGGACCTCCTGCTGCTAGGCCACATGCCTGCTGGGAGGCCGGACATTGTGTGCAGATTGGTGTGTCTGCTGTGTGTGCAAGCAGGTGTCTGTCTGCAGGTGGTATATCCCACCCAAAAAGGGACTTATACCCACAAATCGTATTGGAAAAATAAAAAATATCATCACTAATTGACTATGGCCACTTCTATGGAGACAAGAAAAATTGGCAGCAGCTTCTTCCCTGTGTTTTACATACAGTTCTCAACTGTTGTTTGTATAGCTAGAAACTCTGAGCTTTGCTTTAATGCTTTAATCTTCAGAACGACTGGGTTTGTGGTGTGTTCCTGGTACACAGTGGTACCAAACGTGACAACCAGTGAACTACCATGTATCATGGGCACCCAAGGCTTATTGGTGCACATGGAGTGCAAAAGCAACCCTGTCTGGTCCAATCCCACACTGCTGTAGACCATGTACACCCCTTCGTGGCAGGCGTATTCCCGAATTGCTCTGGCCTCTTTTGGCAGGATGATGTCAAGTCAAGTAGTTTTTTTTGTCATTTCAGCCATATACAGAGTACAGAGAGAAATGGAACAACGTTCCTCCAGGACCACGGTGCAACACAAGAACAAAAGTATAAACACCACAAAAGTGCAGACAGGCAAAATCTACAGTGTGCACGAGAGCAGTGGAGAGAGTACAAGAAAAACACAAGCAACAAAACAGGACAAGACCAAATTCAGTGCAGTTTGAATAAATACAGCATTATAACAAATACTGTATTCTTGCAGTGGAGGTGTGCGAACATGCAGAATGTAGGTAGATGGCAATAAATAATAGTTTTTACGTAATAGCAGCAGCAGGGCAGAGGATGTGCAGTATGTACTAGAGTGGCAGTTGGGGTGTAAGTTGTTTAAGGTAGAACAGTTCAGTGAATAAATAAACCGTATAAAGAGAGAAGGGATGAAGTTTAGTTCAGTTGGCTTCAGGGAAGAAACTGTTTCCCATTCTGGCCGTGGAGTCCTGTAGGCTACGGAACCTTTTACCAGACTGGAGGAGGGAGACAAGGGTGCGTGAGGTGTGTGGGATCATCTAGAATGCTGAGGGCTTTGTGGTGTAAATGTCCATGACAGAGGGGCGAGAGACCCTGATGATCAGTTTAGTTGTCCTCACCATCGTCTGTAGGGTCTTACAGTCCAATACTCTTTAGTCTCCACTGGAAGTAGAGATTGTGCTGGGACTTCTTGGTAATGAAGCTGGTGTTGAGGGTCCATATGAGGTTCTCAGGGATGTGACCACTGAGGAACTTGGTGCTCTGGAAGATCTCCAGCCGTCGACTGTTCAGTGAACAGTGATCACATTGGGTCATCTTTTGTTTTGTTTCCGAGACAACCACCATGTTCATGTAATCGCCAGGAACAGCAGAGGACTGAAGTTTGTGAACAGCATTTTCACACAATTGTGCTTTTTCTTCAGGTGGGTGAAGGTCAGGTAAAGGGTGGCAGAATCATGCCCAAAAGTTTCATGACACATGGATCTAGTGCCACACCAATGCTCAGCTTATCACTGTCACAATATCACTAGTAAAAAGACTTCCCAGTTTGATCATCCCTCAAAAGAGTTTAGTAATGCTGAGAAAACTACCAGTAATTTAACCAGCGCTTTAGCCAGAGCTTCAGTGTCTGTAGAGAACTAAACTTGGTGTTATTAGTGCTTCTTTTAAAGGTTGTGTGATTATTTGCATTGACTTCCATTTACTAACTACAGGGGGCAGTCTCCCTGGAGCAGCTTGGGGTTAAGGGTCTTGCTCAGGGACCCAGAGGTGGTGCTGAAGGTAGGATTCAAACCCATGAGCTCTTAGTCCAGAGGCAACATCCCAACTCTGGAAAAAAAAAAACCTCATTGATATGTGTGTGTTCATTTTCAAAATCTAAAGTTTTTCTGTCTGTGACAATGGCCTTTACTCTTTACCACCTTCCACTTGCACCCTCTGGTCCTAGTCTGGCATGTTTGGGTCCCGGTGTGGAGCTCCATTTCTCAGACACCCACCATCTGACTGTATTTATTCTGGGACTTAGGCTGTCCCTTCCAATCCCATCTCCTATCAATCCCCACTTCCCACAGGTATGCCGCTCTCAGTCATCACCAGTCCCTGTGCTGGAGATCCTGCGGTGTTCTTGGTAGCCTGTATGCATATTATCTGTTAATTTACAAACATTCTGCAACTAAGTTTCAATTCGAGTGGTTGAAAATTCTTAGGTAGCCCATTCAGAGATACTACAAGAAAGGGGGGTCTAATTTTATTCACAGAGGTATTGTTTCAGATTTTATTTCTAAAAAAACATTTAAAATCTGGTGATAACCTGCAGCCACACCAGTCCTTCCTGGGTAAGCTTGGTCACCTGTGTGGACGATCAAGCCTGTTTTGGTCTATCACAACAGAGCTATTTGTTATTAAGGTGAAAAACTTACAAGATGCTCACAGTTAACCAAACTGATGTTAAAATATGGTGATTAGAAAATGACAAGGTCTGGCCGAACGCTGTGCCTAACCTCTGCACACACTACTATTTCTCCTAATCCAGTCGTTTAAGAGCCAGCTCTGCCTGCGAGCTGGGGTGGGAAGCAGAACCACGTAATTTCAACCTGCCATTAATGCAATATCATTGGACACTTCAATATGTTTGGAGGAGAGCAGTGTTATACCAGCTAACAGATGTCCACACAGGCTAGCATCTTTCTGAGTGACTGGTAGAAACCATCCTACTCACCCACAGAGCGTGACATGAATTATACCCTCTTAGGCCTTCCGGCCACGGATGGCTGGAATATTGTGACAGCCCCCCAGATTCTCATTCAAGGACTTCTAAAGTAATTAATTAGCAAGATCAGGCGTAGACAATTATGGCTGGAACAGAATTCCGCTGGAAGGTATGTCTCCAGAACCAGGGGTAGTGCTCTAACTGCCAACCTTGTTTACACCCCCTTCTCCCTGACACTTCCTTCCCTCTCCCTTTCTTCTTCTTTGTTCTGCAGGTATGAGATAAGCCTGTGAAGGCATAATAATAATTATTTGTTTTGTCAGGTTGAAAAACCTTGGGAAATGAGAGATTGTTGCAGGATGTCGTTCAAACTGACACATGCTCGTACCTTTTCCCCTCTGCAGCCCCACCTCAGACTTTTAATTAATGTTTAGGAGATTCAATTAAGAAACAAACAGTTAAAGTTTACTGAGCGATTAAAAAGGGAAGGCAGAGAAAGCTGTCGTTGTTGCCGGCAAAACAATTCATGGGAGACCGTGGGGATTAATTCTTCATTCATTTTAGCGATAGATGATTGAGTTTTCCCCCTTGCCTCTCTCTCTCTCTCTCTCTCTCTCCCTCACTCTCTCTTTGTCTCTAAGCTTCCAGCAGACAAACAACTTAGCCATAATTGCTGCTGTCTGAGGAAGTGGCGTGAGAGGGGCTCATGCTGTTTCAGTTACCAAAGGAACTTGCGCTGACACTAATCGTCCCCAACTCCAGATTAGCTTTCACAACTTACCTGTCGCTGTCCAAACTAATCCAGAGTGAGCTGGAGCTAACTACCCAATGACATCAATTTGCCACATCACCAAAATACCATAATTAATGAATGTGTCATTGCCTAATTTCCTTTAGTACAAGGCCTGTCATCTTCACTCTTTACATAGGAAAAGCCCCGCCTGATATTTGCCTATTATCCCCCTGCTTCTTTGCTTTTTCACTTTTTACAAAGAAATATTTTTTAGATTTTCTAAAACATTTAAATTTCAAACATTGTCAAATAGCCAAAACATGTTGTTTAACTTTTACCTCAAGTGCTACAAACAGTCTCAGGCTTTAACACTACACAATCCATGCAAGTGCATAGGACCCCGTAGGGTAGGGACCGGTTCTCTTGGCCACAAATGGTTGTAAATAACACCAAAAAATGTTGAAACAACTACCTAATGTTTTATATACATCCCTGAAATACATTGCATTTTAGTTGCATCCAAACATGAAAGAAACCTGAAGAGAGGTTTGATGAGCTGGTGCTGGTGCACAGCTACTTCAGTGACAGACAAAGAAGCAGCGCTTGTTGCTGAGGTTGTAACTGTTTGCCCTAAGAATTTGCAGGAACAGCAATTAACCAGAAATAATATCATGCCTATTAAGGGCCTAGCACTTTGACCATTAAAATCTAACCGCTTTCATTTGGACCTACAGACATCATTTAGCTGGAGGCCCGAAATCTACCCTTTGCTACAAGGAACCCTTTGCTCATATAAGAAATGAGCAATGGGCAAAGTGCTCCCCCACACCACATCACGTCAAATATACTTGCTTGTGTATACTTGTGGGGGAGGTGGTGGCCTAGTGGGGAGGATACTTGCCTCTAAACCAAGAGGTCATGGTTTGAATCCTACATTCAGCACCACCACTGGGTTCCTGAGCAAGACCCTCCAGGGACACTGTCCCCTGTAGGTAGGGAATGGAAGTCGCTTTGGATGAAAGCGTCTGCTAAATGCTGTAAATGTACTTGCTTATACTTTCTGTGAAGGAGTAAACATTGTTGGCTACATGTATTGGCCTATACTACATTCTGGGATTTTCTCCCCCAACTTTTCCTTTAATCTGACTCTGCTCAGCACCTATTTAGAGCTCAGACGGCCACAGTTTTGTTGCTGTTCCTTGCGATAATGGATGTGTAATGTACTTGTTCCGCATAAACCATGAGGAATTGCAAGCGTATGTTGCCGTTAAGATGTATGCCCCTGACTGCTGTACAAGGGTGTAATATATATTTGTAAATGGGACAGGGCCTTGGCAAGACAGCCTAATGCCCTACATGTGTGCTTATTGATCAGAGCTGAAGTGCGGCCAACACTTGTGCGTCAAAGCAAACTCCAGCCGGGTGTTTTGATTCAAGGTCCCATACATTTTACATCCTCTACAACCCTCCGGCACAGGCTCATCCCCCCCTTCACCAGCCCTTTGGGGACTATCAGGCTCTATATGAAAACAGTGCATTATCATCAGACTCGAATCCATTTTGCTTCTTGTGGGAATTGCAATAAATTGGTTTGCGAGACAACGCTCTTTATAGACAGAGGAGGAGACACACACCTCGCTCTCATTTGTTCATTGGAGCCATAAAGACCGGATAGAGAGAATGGAATGGTGCACTACTTTACATCAAAATGGGTCAGAGCGATTTTTAACGGAGGAGATATCACTGGAGTTGGGTCATTGCATTATTTCAGGCAATGCGCACAAGAGCAGGAGTAGTGAAATGTTAGTGAAACTCCAAAACCATTGAATCTGGGTGACCTAATAGAGATTCTATCTTTGTTTTACTCCTGAAAAGGAATCTCTCTGAGAGATAACATGCATGCTCTGTGTTTTGACTCGTGCCACGGAAAAAAAAAAAGTTTATTCGCCAGTAAAAACACAGACATCACAAAACTTTGAACATTTTCACCCCTTAAAGGCCTGTAGACTTCAGATGTTCCCTCTCTTAAAGGAATGGTTCTGTCAATAATACTGAGATTGCAATGGATGAAAACTAATAGTAACCAATCAGAATTGTTGAAATTATACACTATCTGGTGCTACTTACATCTTTGTTTCAAAGTAGTAACTGAATAATGTATCTTAATATTAAAACATGATTAAGGAAATCTTAATTTAAGCAGTTGATCATTTAATTTGCATAAAGTAGCCACTGTGTACAACAATGGCTTCCAGCTCTGATCCTGGGGCATGTCTACTCTGCATATTTACTGAATGTGCTTTCTAATACCAAGTACCTGATCTAAACAGTACATTAATTAACAACCTCTTAAATATTGTAAAAATAGGAAAATTAGTTTTAAATGGTTAATGTCCTAATTTTTTCTCTCTTTATTCTATTTTTTTTAAATCCACTTTTAATGTTTGTGGCAGTTGTGTACTAAAATAGACACAATTATTTTTTACATGATCATTTTCTAACCTTTCTTTATTCCTTAGAATTTAACTGGCTATTTCTGTTGCTGTGCCTTCAGGACTTACATCTGATATAAAAGCTCTGTTCTGATTGGCTGCACTGAACTTTTGTCTCTTAAACAGCAGACTGGGTCAAATCAGTCCTGAAACCATTAGTGTAGCTTTATAGAGTCAGAAATAGAATCAGAATCAGAAAACTTTATTGATCTTAGATGAAATTGCTTAGCATCAGGTCCTGACAGGTCCTTACATTTTCACACATGCCGCACACAGTAGATTTTCCATGTTGGATGTGTTCATACCTACTGGAAATATCCTGTGGGGTTTATGTGATGGCTGGTGCCTGGGACCGTGTACTGGAGTCTCTTGCCATTTCCTGAATTTGTCTAAAGATTACATTGTCAGCCCTTACTGACTTACTTGACTACTCACTCTGGACAATTACCTGCTCTATTCACATCTTGCACTAGTTCACTGTAAAGGTATAGTTTCACTAGTTTCACAATATTTGACCGTAAGACCAACGTCTCAGTAAGAGGTTGTTAATTAAGGGGCTCATAAGATCAGGTATCTGGGATTAGAAAGCACGTTCAGTCAATATGCAGAGTAGACATGCCCCAGGATCAGAGCTGGGTACCACTGCTTTACACTAATTTAGGCAAATTAAATGATCAACTCCTTAAACCCTAACCTTTCTGTATTAATGTTTTAATATTAAAATGCTTTATTCAGTTACTACTTTGAAACAAAGAGGTATGTAGCACCAGACTGCATATAATTGAAATCTCGCTAATTGGTTACTGGTGGTAGTATGACCTGCTGTGCTATAGCTGGGGTCATCACCTTTATTGCTTGAGTGTAGAGACCCTTTCATGCACTGAAAACCAGAACGTCACCTTTAAAGTGAACTTGTACAAAGTGCAATGTTTGACTGAGACCATGAACAGGACTTGATTCTCCAGACATTGTTCAGAGTTCATGTGTGAAAGTGGCTTAGCGCAGTAGCAGTCATTTTAGTTGGTTTGAGCAGCCCTCCAGGTCTGGAACTGAAGATCCTGGTCTACACAATAGCCACTGCTTATGTGGGACAACCAGGTGGTCTGTCAGTACCAGGGCAGACCAAGATGCCCCTTTCCCACCATATGCAGAGAGGGATCAACACAGAGGCAGTGAGTAACAGAGCCCCCATGGAGAAATACCACCAATGAAAATGTACTAAACGATCTGATATGACACTATCAATGTCAGTGTTATGTCATGCCTTGTTAGAGCAGGTGGAGAAGGTGAAGGAGTTCATACCACCTTGTGAGGCGCCCTCTTTTAATAAACATTCCTGCAGAAGTCATTTCATTTATTACTGTCACAAGAAAATGTTGAGCTTGCATTCGGTCACTCATCAGCCATGTGCCAGGGAATGATGGCTTGACATCTGCATAAACAATACATCCATGTAACAAAGGGCCGTTCGGTAATCACTGTACCTTCTCTTTAATCGTCAAATAATCTCCCTCGCTCGCACCCTCTCTCTCTGACAAATGGAGTGCATGTTTCCTCTATGTTGCTCAGCAATTAGAGAAGTGAAAGACGTAATTAAATGAGGGCGAGTAAAAATTGTTTTCATCTAGCAGCCACAGTCAGACAGGGCCATAGGTTTCTCAGAAGAATCGCAAATTCAAATTAATTTCTTTTTCCCCCACCGCCAAAAAAGTAATTATAACCAGGTCAAAGACACCATCAAGGATAAAGGCGCTTCTCTTCACCCTTTTTTTGGGTTTGACCTTGACTAATTCGCACATTTTGCTTATTGCCATTTTTTTTTTGCCTTTTGTTCCATTCTGCAGCACACAAAGCACTTCCTCAAAAAAAGCAAAACACATCGGAAATCAGATGCTGAGAGTCGGTACTTCGCGCGAAAGAGACTGCACTTCCCCTTTGGCAGGGAGTAACACAGATGACCATGTAAGCATGGTAAGGGTGGTGGGGGGGAATTTTATGTGTCAATGAACTCCATAGGCCCATGTGGGTTGCTTTGTGTGTGAGCCCACATGTTTGTTTTCATATACTTTCAGGACAAACAAGGGATGTCAGGAGCAAAGTGGTGCAAAGTGAGGTTAATGGTGGCCTAAAATATTTGTACATTTGTGCTGCATTTAAAATGTAATAAGTGATTGAGAAAATGTCAAGCTGTTTATTTAAAATAGCCCTGTCCAAAACTGTTTTTTGAGGCAAAATATTCTTTCACAAGGCACTTCAGCAGATCCTTTGTGACTAAATTTACTTTGTGCATGCATGATCTCATCAGTGAAAATCAGCTTAACAATAGAATGGTATAAAAATAGCTTTAGATGCTTTCTCTGCACTTATGAGTGTCAAGGCGGGCTGTGCTCAGGGAGTGTGAGGCCGAGGCACAACGCAGGTTCCGTAAGATGGTATTTATTAAAGGGACACAGACTCTACACTACACAATACAAGGAGCCACAAGGGGCTAACAGAAACAAAGCTATAACGAAGACACACTAGGAGCAGGGATGGTGAGACAGAGTGAGGGACAACCAGCCACTAGAACATAACAGCACAGCACTTAAATATCCAAACACATTCAGACAAGAACCAATTACAAACCCCAATCACTTAAACTAAAACACACGACAGCTGATATGGCAAACACTGACACAATAGTGATGTGTTGTTTGCGAACGAGCCGGCTCTAAGAGCCAATCCTTTGTAGCGAACGAGAAGAGCCGACTCCCATCGGGGAGAGCCGAATCTTCTGGGGTAAGTAGGGGCGGGGCTTCATTTGGGAACACCATGCGGCTAATCACATGGGAGGACCCGTTAGGATCGTACCATTATGTGAAAGAAGGAAAGGGGAGCATGCTTTAAAGATAGCGAGTGTAGTGGTACAGGCCAGGT
>JBBPDH010000036.1:14101845-14112086 GCA_037974565.1 Clupeocharax schoutedeni | reverse complement strand
CACACTTATGGGAACTCCTGCTGCAGAGTTGGGAAGAACTTTCTGCCGAATGAACATTGAGACACTGAACCGCTTGACTTTCAATACAAACAAACAGTACAATACAAACAAGCACTATTATATATATCATAGTGCTGTATTTCTTTCTACAGAAGTAGCTGAATAGCTGAATATTAGAATAAATGCAAACAAACAAGCAGTAAAAAGTAGTAGATATTCTGTGAGCTGGTTAGAAGAACACAGGTTTGGATCCAGGTTTCTGCTCAGTGCCATAATCAACACCTAATTTAATCAACTGCAGTAAAAAAAGCCAAACAAGGGATTTGATAGAGCTGCAAGTAAAAATGGAAATGGAAATGGTTCCGCGAAAACTTTGCCACACATAAAACCACCATTGACTGTATTAATTTTGTTTGTATTTGCTGTAATGTAAGTGTTTTAACAGTAACTTAACACCACTGCCCAGCAGGAAACATATATTACACACACACACACGCACACACACATATATATATATATATATATATATAAAACCATCAATCCTGGACTGTCCGTCAAACCAAATTGTATTATCTTATCTTAGCTCCAGATTTTTTTTAAAAAATTAGACACACTCAGAAAGTTTTTATCTTAACAATAAAATTCTGCTACAAAGGTGAGCAATGTTTCTTTTTATCTTTATGGAGACTCTGCTTATCTGATGTAAATGCATTGTTTACACACCCAAGTGTGCAAACAAACCCCATCAATCAACAACAAAATTCCAGGCTCCAAGCTGGCAAATCAACTGTAATTAATTTCGTTATTAAAGCTTTGTCCAAAATGTTGAATCATAAATCCAGGATCAGATTGTTGAGTGATCAAAGTTACATGACCACCTACAAGAGAGGCCTGTTGGTTTGCACTATCAGAACCTTGCCTTTTTTCTGTTAGTGTTGTGTCACTGTCAAATAAATACATGTATATTAAAAAACACCAGCTGCCTCAGGAGTGCATTATTTTACAAGGTCCCATCTGGCCCCATATGATTTGTGATCACGTATGGACCCTTTGAAATGCTCCAAATTTACATGAAATAAAACCTTACTGCATTAATGTGCACCAAAGGTTTTTTTCTTCTCCTTTGAAGGTATAGTTATGGAGTTATCTACATACCTCACTTCTAAAGTGAGGGGAATCTGTGCTTTTTTTTTTTACTCTCAGTGCATACATGATCACACATCACCCTTTGAGTCGTTCACACATACCTAATACCAATGTGTTAATGTGTGACACCATTAATACCTCCTCATATGGAAGTTCTCCCAGTTTGTGTTGAGGCACAAGGTGTCAGACGTCATGCTGAGCTTTGTTTTATGTTCCATACAACCGAAATTATTATTACTTTTTCATTGAAAAGTAATATGTAATAATAGACGCTACATGGGTTTTAAAAATGGCATTACATGCAAATGCCCATAAAGACCAAAAATGCCCACATTTCTATTATTTTAGCAAATGGAAAACCTAAAAATCTCTGAACCCAGGAGAACTTTCAGGACAGTTTCTGCCCACAGGTGCGTGGGGAAAACTCGGAGAGGGAGGGGGTCCGGAGAGTGGCTGAGCAGCGGGCGTATGAGCAAACACCAGTTTTAGATTTTTTGTTCTAACTAGATTTTACTTATATTTTGGACATATATTTGAAATATCTTCTCTTTAGATCAGGATTTTGGCACCAGTACTGTTTGCAGAGAAGTTTTCCCAAATCATGATGTTTCCACCACCATACTTCACTATAGGTATGGTTTTCTTGGGGTCATATGTGCAAACATCTTTTCTTCAAACATGACGAGCTGATTTTTTTTTCTATTTTTGTTTAATGAACTTTATTTTTCTTATTTATAGTCTGAGAGAAATCTTGCGCTTTTGTCCAGGGATGATTTATTCTGGTTCCATGAGCTTGCCACTTGCATCAAACCAGTTGTAGATGTTTAGGGCCTTTGCAAAAGATCTGCAATGTTTTTTCCATTTGGAAGTTGTTTAATTGTGCTGAACCTAACATCATCAGCAAACTTCTTCACCTTCGCCATGATTGCATCTTATTGCAATAGATAATTTAAATCTGGAGCGTCAAACACTTTAAATATGTATGTATTATGTTGCTGATAACTGAACTCATATAGATAAAGCCCTCATAATGTAAATACTTTCACCCAATTCCTGCATTTTATAGACATAAGCAATGTTGCTATTCTTGACTAGAGATTATCACATGAAGTAAATAGGCCTACGACCCTAACAGCGATGTGATATGACACCATTTCTGCAAACATAGAGCATAGAGCTTTAGTGTGCATCACATTACTATTTCCAGTGCACACACATAATAGCCGTCTGAGTTAAGGATGTTAGTGATAGTAGCCCTTTTCCAAAGCGTTGGCATGCTTTGCATAGTATTTGACCAGGGAATGACCAGATACCTGTAGTCAAATCGGCTTTAGGATAAGACTAGTCTGAACAGCATTTGTTTGCTCCATCTGCTTTTGAATGAGAGAACACTTATGGAAAAACTTCAAGATAAGAATGAGTTGTTTCTGAGCTAATGGAGGGTGCAGAAATAGAGTGATGGGTCCAAGTTTGTGGATGCATGATTACAGCTCAGTTGGCACCTTAACACCACCTAGTGGTTGCTCCTAATTGGATGGCCTTAATTGCTAAAATGTCATTCAAAGTCAGAAGTAAGAGTGTAATTGTCTGTGTTTTTGTACACTGGCAATTAGAAAGAGATGGGATGAATAAAAACCCTCAGTACTTGCTCTGCACTTCCATGTACCTCTGTATTCAACCCCCTTACTCTTACTCACTCACACTCACTCACTCTCTCTCATGCACAGACACAAACCATGTTGATGGATCACTGCTGGTAGCTGGAGAGAGAGTGAAAGAGGGAAATGGCTACAGAGAAAGAGGGTGGGGGAGAGAAAGAGACAGGAATATGAGAGGAGAAAGAGAGAGAGACATACAGATAAATGGGGAGAGAGACAAAAACACACAGCTCATATGTCTGTAATACAGGGTCCGGTAAAAACAGTCACTTCTTCGATGTAAAGATGTTTATTTATTTATTTTTTCGATAATTGCAGTATTTTCACCTTGACCTCTTGAAGGGGGAGCCATGAATGAGGGGAAAAAAGTAACACAAAAAAGAGTGTTCTCATGAACAATTACGATACAGTAGAAAGGTGAGGACGGGCAGAATGAGAATACACCTGCTGAGGCCTCAAAAATGAACAAATGCTGCATTTTGAAGTCTGAACTGGAGTGAGCTTTGGTAAGTTGTAGTTTTGCAAAATGTAGGAAAAATGGGAGTAATTATAATAATACATTTTATTTATAACGCACTTTTCAGTAGCAAATCTCAGTAGTACTTCTAGTTTTCTCTCTGATTTTTGCTTGTAGTTTAGACAAGGCTAGTGCATTTATACTTATTGGGCATTGTAGGTCCATCTTACTGGTACAGTTGAAACTGGTGTTCCTGATGAACTTACACCACTACCATTGCAGTTACACTGCTGTGCTCATAATTGTCCACCACCCAAATCAAATCTTATCCATGGTGATCCTGTCATGGAAAACTGTCCAATAATTAAAAAAGAGAGCATAATCAGTAATGAAATTGTAACAGTACCCTTACTGTGTATAGTATGGGTGTATCATTTGGACAAAATATTATTTTGTAGTCTGTGGCAGTTTCTATAAGTCCGGTTTCTATCAGTATATGGCATATCCCCCCCAAACCACGGTGAAACAGAGAATTACAGTGAAACATGTTTCCGGCGGCTCGTGGATTTTCGAGGTTTCAGTGGACTCAATGGACTTTAATGGTAAATAAGCCCCACCCATAAAACAAGTCATTGGGTAGTTCTCCACTTCAAAATGAATGACGTAACACTGCGGCCAATCACCGCCTTTGTTTTCATTTTGTTCTGTTTTATGAACTGAGCATTGACCTTGAGTGTGAGACTGATGCCTTATACATAATGAAACATAGAACATATTATTTACTAGTATTTATTAATAGTATTTATTTTTCTTTTATATTTTATTATTCATCTATTCTTTTTATATTCTGTAGTGGTTTAACAAGTAGGAGAGAGAAGATACATCAAAATGTGCGGCAGCAAAAGCAGAACATGGAGGTGAAGTACTTAGGGCAAGAAAATCAAGCTGCTCAGGTGCGGTGAGGTACTGAATCTGTTTTGTGGTGCGCGCCGGGGAAAAAGGGCGGTTTGTTTCACCAAAACTATTGACCAGGAGCTGCCACTGTTTGTGATCTGTCTTGTAAATTTTTAAGTTAATGCAGTCAATTATTAACATCCCATTTTTAACACCAATAAAGCACTTTTGTAGTTTGACCCTTTTAAACATACACAGTAGTGCAAGCTTCTCAGCCACTTGCTATGATAGAATCTGCCATTCTAGCTCTTCAATTCAAAAACAGCCTTTAAATACCTACAATATTTTCTGCAGACTATGCCGAATGGTGCTTACTGGAGACCTATAGGCAAATAAACAAGTAGTGAACTAACAAAAGCAACAGCAGAGTGGAAAGTTCCAGTTCCACCTTGGGAGTCTCCAGTGTGAGAAGAATCCATGAGTTGCAGTCAGCATGTGTGTGTGTGTGTGTGTGTGTGTTCTAATGCTAATGCTAATTGCAAGTATCCACCATGCACAAATCAAAACAACCAATAAGAGGCAAGACGGAGCATCAGTCCCTCTAGAAGTGAAAGTGACCATTTTTGAACACACCACTACACACAGTGTGAACAGCACGAAATTCTTCCTCTGCATTTAACCCATTCACCAAGTGAAGCAGGCGGCAGCCAGGAACAAGGCGCCCAGGGAGCAGTGTGTGGGGACGGTACCTTGCTCAGGGTACCTCAGAGGTGCCTAGTGGTCTTAGGAATCGAACCCGGACTTTCTGGTCGCAAGGCAAATGCCCTAACCACTAGGTCACCAACTGCCCCAAAGTGAAGAAGTAGTCAAAGTGTAGCCAGTTGAAAGTAACAGTTAATTATGCAGTCTAGCTAGTTTTGTCCATAGATAAAACATTAGGCACTGAACATTAAGGGGCATTGGAGGTGGGGTTGGAAAAATGTGGAGAGGGAGGGGGAGGGACATGGAAGTTTTCAAGCTAGGTCTCCTTTCTTCTCAATCCTACCAACTGCAGCCATTCCACATAAAGCACTCCTTTTTAAATGGAAAAAAATAATACAAAGGGCAAAGTTAATCAAATATGACAAATGTGACTAAAAGTGATAAACTACACAAAAATGCAACTAATCACAATTCATTATTTGAATTATTTCACAGTGCTATTTCAGCAATACATTAACATATACTGAGAAGTTCATTTATTTGATAATGAGAAAAAAGAAAAGATGATGTGAGTATTTACTTATTCACACAGAACACATATTGTTTGGTAGACAAATTGTGTGCATTTATCATCATTTCACGGCTCTGGTCAGGAAACAAGTGTTTAGAGTTTATTATTAATGGGGGTTTGCTCACCCAGTTCTGTTTCAGATGTAGAAAAATACATGAATTCACGATTGCACATGCACTGAAACGCCTGATCACTGAACCTTTGTGTTTCTTTATCAGATTTTTTGAAATTCAGTAACAGATTTTGTCCAATTTTGGAGAAAGACTACCAGAATAATCAGAATTCCAGTCATGATCATGTTAGTGGTGTGCAAGTGAACACACTTATTGATGAACCCATGACAGGCCATATCATATCTATGAAAGTAAAAACATTTTGAACTATCAATTTAAGTTAATGTAAGTTAACAAGCCATTTCTATTGGTCAATATGTCATAGAATGTTGGCCCAATGTAAACAGCAGGTGACATTTCTTTTCCCAAATGACACAACTGGATACACAATGTTCTGGTGCAACAATAGTTTGGCCTACCATCAACATTACAATGTATGGAATCATAATGATTAAATTCTACTGCAGCTGTAATATATAGTGGACCTATAAGGAGGTTGGAGCTCATAAAGTGGTCAGTGAGTGGAAATCCAAGGCATAGTTTTATAATAAGTGAACGAGGAGTGCATAACACTATACCTTTTACTGTCCCTTGGTTCATTCATTTAAAGGCCGGTATTATTATTTTATGGTTGGTGGGGGGTGGGGGTGGTTTTGAAGTGTTTTAGATGAAAATTACACAAAGCCAGAGATGGAGAGTGGTTTCATCAGCTTGTTCCTGCACCAGCACTTTGACGGACACCAGACAGTTCAATTTGATCTCATCCAGGCAGTTCCTTAGCAACCAAACACACGCATTATTCTTTCTCTCTCTCTCTCTCTTTCACCCCCCCCTCTCTCTCTGTCTCTCTCTCTCTCTCTGTCTCTCTCTCTCTCTCTCTCATATTCCCTCTCTCTCTCATATTCCCTGCTGAAATCTGCCACTTCGTGGTATTTCCCCAGGTGTCTTTGAAAAGAAAAGCTGAAAATGATCACTACATGGACCAAAGGACATCTCTCTGTATGCCTGTGAGTGTGAGTGTGTGTGTGTGTGTGTGTTTGTGTGTGTGAGAGAGAGAGACACACACATACACACAGAAAGTGGAAAAAAAAAAAGTATTTTGCATTAAATTCTGTCACCTACCTGTTCTGTAATCGACCTGGCAACCTAAACCCCACCACCTCTGACCCCTCCCTCCAGCCAACACATGAGCAAGACCTCCGCCAGTGTTTCAGTGTTTCCTGACCGATGGCGCGGTCACTCCGCTGGCGAGCAAGCGCGGGAGACTTGCAGCAAGGTGTCGTCATGTTCTTGCCGCTCCTGAGCTGAATAATTTCATCAGGCTACAGGAAGGACAGATGGATTGAGGAGGTCGGACAGCGAGGACTCGGACGGCGCGAGCCTGGAGCAACACCTGGGACTGAGAAAGTGGCCATCTGATTTCAGTCCATCCTTAAACAGGGTTGGTATGGGAAGAGGTAGATGAAAGTGCCCCTCTGAAGGTGGTTTCTTACGTTCATGTATGTGCCCATTAGGCGTAAATATCTGAACGCACAATCTTATTGAAAACACAGTTTTTGTGAATACATACATTTCTCCGTATATCCAGGCTTACCGCTGTGTATCCAAGCCCATTCACAATAAAAGAGGGTTTCAGTCGAGACTGCACTTTAAGGGGGTCACATTACAGGGCAATTAAACAGATGAGCAATTATTTACATATTTAAAGTCACAGTAGCATTTCCGTTTAGTTCTAATGGATACACAAAGGATGGAACATGAATTTTGCACCATTTTAAATGTTACTTAAATAAATGGAACTACATACTATCCATCTCTGATTGATACACTTGTATTAAAAATAGAGCTGTGTCATAGCCAGGCTGACCAACAGACCAAAAAAAATCAGCTCTTTAGAACCGTAATGTCCACTATAATACCAAAGTTCCATAGAAAAAAAATCCTTTGTAGTCGCACAGCCAGCTACTCACAGTATTCCCTTTACTTAAGGCTAGACCAAACTGCTAGTGTGTGTGTGTGTGCGCGCGCACATGTGCGTGTGTACATGTAGGTGTATGCTATTGTGTCCGCACACCTTGAGAAGACTCCCAGCTGAATGTGTGACATTTTGAAGCATGTGGGTGGTGAATGCGCGGGGGATAAAAGGTGCTCAGCCAGTTTGGTTTCTTGCACAGCGACAATGGCTGCTCTCAGCCAGACGGCCCAGCGCCAAAGACCAATTCCATTTAAATCCTACAAGGGCACCGACCTGGCCTCAGCCAGAGAAAAAGACAAGAAGAAGAAGAAAGGAGAAGCTTCTCCATCCTCCCTACCTCCCTTATGCTCAGATAAAACAATGTTCGTAGTAGTGGTGATTTGTAGTAGTGGTGTAAAACAGAAACTGGAGCCAGTGTTCTTATCATAATCAGGCATGTAAATGTGATCTGGTCCCAGAAGACTCCTGTTGATTAAAGGTGTAAACTGCCTTACAGACACATAAAAAAGCACATGTATACTGAACAAGTCCTATGGGGAAATTCTGTTACTCATTTTAGACCTTTTTCTTTTAGCAGTGGAGATGGTCTTTTTTAGTGGGGGCCATGTTTTGACAGTTCAGTGTTAAAAGTGCTGCTTTTATGTGTTGCATCATGGGCCTAAAGAATGACATTTTGTTCCAATGCTTGCAGGTTATAGTAGGAAATGGCAACTACCCGATGTAACTTAATTCACCAATAGTACTTCACAGGATTACGCAATTTATTTTTTATTCTCTAAATGATCATATGAAAGCAGTTGCCACTGAACTGCTATTACAGTACTGTTTTAATAAAACTCTGTATTTTGCGGTTATTTTTACGCCTCTATACAGCCATTAACAATAAACATACACAGAAATTCAATTTCAAAACAGATCACGACTGATTAGTCACAGTTTGCGTATAATTGCTGCTTCCAGGAACTGCATTCATGTTTGGTTTTGGGTGAGGGTGTCTAAGATCTTCCTCTCTTCTTAAGGAGGTCGTGAATTTGAAGCCACTCTCAGCCAAGAGACCAACAGGTCATTTGTTAGCAGCATTATGAGATCTAGGGAACTGTCAGTAGCAGATGGGAATTAGCCATAACTAAATCTTAAATAAAAAAAAACAAAATGCTAAAAATGATTTTTGGCTGAAGAGGTAACACTATAACAAAATCCAAATTAATTGTGTATACGTTCTGGAATGTGTTTACTCTTTTGATGAAAACGGAATTAAAATTTATGGTTTCTTTGTTTCCTTTTAATGACGAATTGTGTAAGGTGAGGGACCAGTTTGCTTGCTAGCCTGTTAGCATCCACATTACTAATGCTTTTATAACACATTTGCCACAAAAAAGAATGAAAAACATCAGTCTTTACTAACACTTGACTACAGGAGACATGCATAGCATGTTTTGCATGTATTTGATTATCTAAGCATTCACTGCATTTACATTTATGGGCATTAGCAGACATCTTATCCAGATTGACACACACCAGTGCTTAAGTAGTCCGGACCTGTTCTTCATACCTGAAAAGCTAAAACACCTGCTTTTAACCCACACCTTAACAAACACTGTCACAAAGAAAAAAGTCAGAAGCTAATACACAAGTAAGGAAAATAATTAAGAGGGTAAGTGCCTGAGTCAACATGACAATTAAACAGAACTAAACAAAGACTGATACCTTGAATTTCTGGTGTAGAAGTGAGAGTGGGAACAGTTTAAGCCACGGCAGGACGACTCCCTGCAGTGCTAGCATTAGCCATGTTAGCTAGCGGAACCGTTTCAGATGCAGATCGTCGGTTCTGTTACTGTACGTTAACACTGACTTGCAGGTTGTGCAGGTCTCCGTGCTGTTTGTATGTCTAGAGTGAAGGATCGTCTTGTTGTGGTCTGGTGTTTAGATTCCCCTCGCACCAACAGTACCGCCCCTTTTATGAAGGGACTATAATAATTGGTTAAAACAAGTAACAGGTGTCAGCGTAAGTCAATCAGAGGCAGATATTGCATTGGGTACACAAGTGAAGGCAGAGAGAGGAAAAAACACATGACTATTCGACTTTTGACTTTTGTGTTAATGCCGTATTATACAGTACTCACAATAAGTTAGGGATATTGTTATTTACATGAGTGCTTGTCCCATTTGCTCAGAATTTTCATGAAATAAGTAAAAGTTCCCTTTGATATTACTAATAATGTATGAGAGGAAACACCGTTTTCAGTAGTTTAATATTTATTACCCCAAAGATTTAGACAATAACAGGGACAGCCCCAAATAACAAAAACTGACAATGTCAGTAGCAGGTGTTTCCACCATTTGCTGCAATGACAGCTTAACAGTGACATCTTATGCCCCTCTCTAGCCTCCTGATGTTCTGAGGCAATGCGATCCACTCTTCCACAAGTGCTACATGCACTTTTATACCCACAGAATGTTGAAATTGATGCCACATTGAAAACGGTTGTCTTTTGTTATTGGCCCCAATATAAGGCACACCTGTACACAAGGAGACCATTGCATGGATCACACAAAATCACTATCACTTCACTGAAGTCATGATGCATTAGAGCTGGGATACCCGGATCCTTTATATGATCCGACTCCCTCTGAGTCACTCAGTAAATTGATCCGGATCTGCGAGTCACTTGATTCACTTGAGTCACTATTGACAAATTGAGAGCAGTGAGTCGCTGAATTGCTT
>JBBPDH010000036.1:14090991-14101745 GCA_037974565.1 Clupeocharax schoutedeni | reverse complement strand
CCTTTATGTCTTTATGTTCTATGTTCTATCTGTGAAGAGAGTGTTCAAGTAAGAATTTCATTGTGCTCTGTACACTGTACTTTGTACATATGACAATAAACTTCAACTTCAACTTCACTTCCTACCTAAGAAATCTCTTCAGTATCCAGTTTATCTGCAAGGCAGCTAAGGTGGGTCTAAGTAGTTGCTTGTAATAGTGGCAATACATTTACGGCATTTAGTAGATGCTTTTATCCAAAGCGACTTCCATTCCCTAACTCCTGGGGCAGTCTCCCTGGAGCAACTTGGGGTAAAGGGTCTTGCTCAGGGACCCAGTGGTGGTGCTGAATGTACCCATGACCTCTTGGTCCAGAGGCAAATATCCTACCACCATATTATTAAAGAATGGACGAATAAAATACAGAGATTTTATAGCCCCTTATAAAGATTTTATAGTCTCATAGCCCCTTGCAAAGGATTCACCCTCTTAAGTAATCATTCGTTAGCAGGTTGCATTCATGCACCATCCATCTGTCCCTCAATTTCAACAAGATGCTCATTATGAATGAGGAAAGCGTTCTCACAACACGATGTTGCCTTCCTCAGGTTTTAATGTTGGAATCACGTTTGTTGAGGAAACAAAAGTAATGGGTTTATGTCACACATAGCATTTTGGATTTTGGCTACAAACCTCTATTGTTGTCCTATGTGACCATAAAAGCTTAGCTATGCCTCTCCAATGGTTTCTCAACTTCAACTGTGCTTTGGTGTGATTTTTCTTCAGTAATGGCTCCTTTCTAAGCCTTGACTAAATAGTTCCAACATGATATGATCCAGCTTCCGGTTCCTCACAGGTTATCTTGTTCTCACTGGGATGTCCAAACCCTTTCCTTGGTTTTAAAATTCAGACTCAGCATGACCAAGATTATTCAAACTATATGGTCTAGTTATTTTTTTTTATGATACTAGTCCTATCAACCTTCACATTTTTCCCAGTTTCTCCCTTATTGCAGCCTTCTTTGATACTGTTTTCACACTAATATTTTCTGTGTATCCCCCCTCCCTCTCAAAGAAGGAAATCACACAACCTCTCCCGGAGAAGAACAAATCAGCTACCTCCTTCCCCGCCAGCAGCTGAAAATCTCGCTTATTTTCAAATCCTTTTGAAGCCGACTGTCTTTTTTTTTTTTTTTTTTTTTAGAGAGAAATATCTATCATCTGTGTAAACATAGAGCTTTCTTAGCACAGGGGTTGAATACTACAGCATTTTATATTGTTGCAGGATATAAAACCAGTGTCACTTTAAGGGTCAGTCTTTTAAAATAGACACAACACAAAATATCAGTGTCAGCTGAATGTTTTGCCACATACAAATATTTGACTATGTGCCATATCCTTTCATTTCACTTCAGCAGTCAAAGGTTCATCTTGTATATCTTAGCTGTTGGGGACGGTGACAACGGTAACTTGTATTAACTTGCATTCAGTTATGTTACAATCATTTAATGAAATTTTGTTTGATTCCAAGTAATTGGGTAGCTTAGTAGCCTAGTGGGTAGGATACTTGTCTCTGGACCAAGAGGCCATGGGTTCGAATCCTACCTTCCGCCCACCACTTGCTCCAGTGAGACTGTCCACTGTAGTTCGGGAATGGAAGTCGCTTGTAAGTGTCTGCTAAATGCCATAAATGTAAATTATCTCTCCAAAAATGAGGTCACTTAATGTATTGCCTGTGCTCTGAAGCTTTCCTTCTGGGGAATATGCAAAAATGTACATAGGGAAAATGTAAAGAGTAAAACACTGATTTGAAATATCCTGACCATTTTTCTCCTCTATAATCTGTTTCATTTACACATTCTCTCTAAATAGTGAGAGGCTAAGCATGACCTACAAAACTCACCATACTTCCTCTATCAAGACTTCTAATGTTAGGTTTTCAACAATTTATTAGTCTTTTTTTTATCATTTCCAGATTAACTACTATCTCTGCCTAATTTGTGATGGAGTGCTCGGCTCAGTCAAGGATGATGAACTTTGCTCCTACCTTTACTCCAAGGTAAAGGTGTAGGTATAAGTTGAAAGAAATGTCTCTTAGGCTGCTTTGAGCAACAGGAATGCTGCTGTTGCATCAGGGGGTTGGTTCATTATTTACCTTTGGGTTGATCATGTTCTTGTAAAGTCAACACCACAAGAGAAGCAAACTCTGTTATTTTAGACATTTGACCAGCATTCCAGTCAGATTTAATATTTTAATCTGTAAGCCAGAGAGTAAAATAAACATATTTCAATAAATAAATAAATACATCAATATCAACAGGACTCCAAAAACACCATCACTTTTACAGTACTATACTAAACCTTGCTGAGCTATGTTACATGAGTGAAAGTATTGGGACACACATCTTGAATCCAGATGACCCCTTACTTCCAGTGAAGGGCAATCATTGTATATCATAGTATTGCCACATACCAAGACATTTTGGATGACGCCATGCTTTGTGGACACAGTTTGTAGAAGAACATTTTCTATTCCAGCATAGCTGTGCCTCACTACACAAAGCGAGCTCCATAAAAATATGTCTGGTTGAGTTTGGTGTAGAAGAACTTGACTGACCACACAGAGCCCTGACCTCAACCTTATCCAGCACCTTCAAACTCCAAACTCCAAAGAAACAAAGAGGAAGCTGTTATAGCTGCAAAGGGGGTCCACTCTATATTAAAGTCTATGTACAGTATTTGAATGAAATGTAATTAAAGTCCCTGTTGGTGTAATGGTCAGGCGTCCTAATTCTTTTGTCCATGTAGTGAATGTTACTTAGAATTACATCTCGTTTAGAACTACATCTCCTCTTCAACATTATTATAACAGACTGAAACAGGACCTCATACCATATTCACTGTCCTATTTCACATTTCATATCATATTTATTATTACATCACATGCTGCCACACTACTGCTTACATTACTCTGGGCACTCTGTTACAATTACTCTGTTTACATCACTCTGGTCACTTGGTTCACTCTTTTATATTATGGCACAATGCGCTTTAACTTTCCATTTGCACAATGTACTGTACATATTGCTGCTACATTTATATGAACACATATAAAAAACAAAACAATTTTTGGTGCTCCTTGTTTAAGTCACTTAGTGTAGAGATGTGTTAGAAATCTCAGATTTATAATTAAAAAATTTTACTTACATTTATGATTATATTTATAATGTTTGCACAGTCAGTAAGGAGCGGTTCAGGATGCATTTCACTGACAAATAAAGAATCTTGAATCTTGAATCTCTTGAATCTATTTAGGGATTTTTATGTATATATAGAAAAAGGAAGAGTGAAAAGAGATGACAGAACGGGAGGGATGGATAGAAAGATCACTGTAATCTAATATCGGAGAACCTGGCCATCACAAATGAGGCAGGAACACTCTGCTTTTTCTAGTCTTCGACCACGTTTAATCACAAAAAGATCATAAGGCCCACCTCTTCACTGAGTTGAGATATCTTGTGATTCTTAAATATGAAAATGTATCTTGAAGTAGCTAAAACAATTCAGCGAATTAGAAGACCGTGATCTCCTGCCTAACCATTTCTGTGGGTTAAGCATGGTTGATTACGGAACTCTGACCTACAAGTTCTATTTTACATACAAAAAACATTTTAAATATATCTTCACACACACACACACCACCAGAAAGAATAACAAAGGTTATGCTGTCAATTAAGGAATGTCAAGGCACAATAGTTATTATTCACACACTGTATCACATCGAAACGAGGGGAATCCTTTCTTCTTACCAGGCTAATGGAGTGCACTGTGCAGTCTGGAAAAAGTGCTAATGTTCTTCTCAAAGCTGAAGCAGCTGAAGCTCCTGTAAGTACCTATTAATATGCGCAGTGACCTACAACATTAAAGGGTGCACATGTTGTTTTATATAACACAGATCTCCAACCACAGCAGATAATGCTTTTAATTTAGTGTGCGTTCCCGTGATATGAATTGGGGGGGTGCTGAGCCAAATAGATTAAATGGTAGCTTATAAGGGCCCTTATCCGGTGTGTTTGTCTGTTTGTTTATTTATTCATTGTGTTTTTCTGTTTATGTATAACAAAGTGATGATTCATTTTTTACATTTCCCATCCATTGTTTAATGCTTGGAATTAAATCCTTATTCTAGTCTATGTACAATTTTGCATAATGTACGATTTGGACAGGATTCGTTTTCCGTAGGATGGTGTGATTTATAACAGGATGTAATGTTTATATGGGATAAGAAATCCCAGTGTGAATGACAATGATGATAATTGGTACTCGACTTACATGCTGCCTTCACACTGGATGAGAAAAAAAAAAAAAAAAAAAAAAAAATTAACCATTAACAATAAAAGTTCAGTACTGTTACACACAAGGTATTGATCATATCACTGAGATTTATGTTTAAATTTTGTTTTTATTCTTTGTTTTTTGTCTCATTCATGAAATTGAATTGCACTCATCTTGCACTGCCACTTACAAAAAGATACGATAAGATAAATGAAGTATAAGCCTGGTCTAACGTACACTGGCAAACGTCAAGTCTGTTTCTCACGTCAACCTATTGATTATCAGAATTTTTTGTAACACATGTTTAAGGAAAAGCATCTGTCTTGACTACAGATAAAGGTGGACATGGATATGTTGCATCAAAAATAGAAACCATCAAAACCAACCATGCTTTAATTACAACAGGCATATTTTTGTTTTGTTGTTCACTTGCATTTCTTGCCATTGGGAAAGGAGTTATCCATTTTTATTCAGCAGGCCCAATATTAAATAAAATTAACTGTAGCTGTTATATTTTTTAATGGTTCATTGCTAGGCTTGAAGGTGAAGGGATCCTAAAAGATTCATTTAGAGTGCCATTATCATGAGATATCGCCTCTCAGCCAGTCACATGGCCAGGGTGTTACTAGCGTCGTTAAAAATATTAATATGGTAATATATCCCAGATAAACACATGGGACTCTATTTATTGATACAGTGACTGCTAGATCAATATTTATGGCTTTAGCCTGAGAATGTGATGTTTATGACATCCAACATGTAATATTTTTGTAATAATAGTCTTGTAATATAGATTAGATAAAGATATAGAGTTGGTTGTGTATTTATTTTTATTTTCAAGTTACTTATATAGCACATAATTATGGATGACAAAGGGCTATCCAGCGTACTTCAAAGAAACATTTATATCAAATACTGTATCAAAGAAGAAATCATTGCACTCGGGTGCCTTCTGTTCGTCACACAGAAGGAAAGGAGCCCAGAGTGAAGTATGTTCATTAGGATATTGTGAGCGTGAATGATGTGAATATCATTGTTAGTGCTCCTTGTTAATTGTGCACTCAAGTCAGCTTCACTTTCACAGTTTGGCCTGCTGTGATGAGTGTTTTTGTAGCGCTGCTTTGTGCTGTAGGTCTGTTTGAAACAGATAATGTTACAGAGCTTTATGTGATCTGGGGCACGCGTTTTTGAACAGTGTGCTCCTTTTTTTACACCCACAGACTCTCACACAAGAACATATGCCCAAATACTAACTGCTTATCAGCACACCTGACTGTTAGAAGCCCACAGTATTATGTATTCATTATATTACATTTAAAAAAATACCTTCAATTAAAATTATTTTTTATTATAAGTTTATTTATTCATGGTGGTAATGTTGTCAAATACTCTTTACAGTAATCCTCCACTTTTCTCAGGGGTTACTTTCCAAGAGCACCTGCGTATAGTTAAAAACCAATTGTTGTGTTTTGTAAACAAAAAAAAGCCTAAAATGCCTATTTTTATAGTGTAAACCCTAAATGGCCCCATAATTTTATTATAAACTAAGTTTTAATGCATTATCCTTAAAGAAAATGTAAAGGTAAATAAATAATCAGAATCAGTAAACTTCATCGTTTAAAAAAATTCCTGGAATTTCTGGACTTTTTGGATTTTTTAAAATTAGTAAGCACAGCTTACTAATACACGGAGCATGCTACACACTGCAGTAGCTGCTTCTTCTTCTTTTTAGGGCGGTTGATAACTTTTCAGTGTATTACTGCCACCACTGGACTTGTGATGGTAATACGCTTGAGTTTTGAGAAAAAATCCTTGTTGGACTGAATCTGCGAATCCGTGTAAAACTGAGGGATTACAGTATATCTGACGTGGTGTCATCATATTGCAACATATTCTTTCGCTAGACATATTGTATTGCCTAATCAGGTACTTACCATTACTATCTGAGTATCATTACTACTACAACTACCACTACTACTACTACTGCTACTACTTACTACTATTAGTAGTATTAATATCCATTTAGAATCAGAACCATCCATGTTCATGTAACAGTAAACGGCAATTACTACAGTTGCATCAAATATATAAATTATTTCAGGTATTACATTTTAAAACTTTACACACTGTTAGGTAAAAAAAAGTGGGGGATGGAATGTGATTTCCAGGGCAAATGAAAAGAGAAAAATGTAGTGGCCCGTAAATGTCAGAGAGAAAGAAATTGAGGGAGAGAGATGTAAATATCCCGTTTGCCTTTCATCTGTGATTTGGAAAGGACCTCTCTTTTTCTAATTGAATTGTTCTGGTGTACAAAAAAAGTGGCCATGCCTGGATAGGCTCACACAGCGCTGTTCAAATTGTGTTTGTATATGCACGCCTCTGGGACCCCATAGAAAAACTGACCATCTGGAAAAAGAAAGGATTTTTTAATGGTGATATGGCAGGAGTTTTATGGACTAGCAGGCTGCAAACGAACATCATCAATGCATATGCCATGCTCCAGAGGAGGACCTCTAATAGACAGTGTTTACAAACACGCCACACACTCCCTGCTCCTCATCTAACACAAGGACACACACTCAAACACTCCTCTTGACCTTTCTGCGCCATTACACCCCAGAAATGCACGTTTGGTAAGCACACAGACACACACACAACAAATCAAACACTACAGAAGGTCCTATTGTCCTAGTGTTCTAGGCAGATGGAGCTTCAACACTAAGATAATGTGCACTCAAATGTTTCTAAAGTATTGTTGGACTATATGCACGTCCAAAAACCTGTATATACATGCACCCATCCATGCAAACACACCCCAACAAAGAGACAAAGCTAGTGTGTTCAAGCCCTGCTACCCCTGCATTCTTACATGACCAGAATTCAGATTTCGGTCATGTCCTTTTTTTTTAATAGAACCCTTGTTATTTATTCCAAATAATTATGATTGTGCATTTTGAGAGGCGGTAACCTGGCAACCATCACTTCAGCAGAGCAGAGCTGCCACTGCAGTGCAATGGAAAGAACAACATAAAAGGGGGAAAGCCATTAAATTGGTTTTATACATTTCAATGTATAGCCTGCTCTATTAATGCACCAATCAGAATTTACTTGAAAATGTGTCAAATCTTGCTTTAGGATGTAACTTTAACTGAGGTAAGAATGACATTGACTATGGACAAATTAAGACACAAAAAATCAATAACATTAGAACATCATTGCAAAGTCTTTGCTTGTATTTACAGCTTAAATATGTCTACAGTAAAAGGTAATTAGCTTTTTTGCAGCATTGTGGTTTTCAGGTGATTGGCTGAGCCACAGAAAGCAGTATTGAGTTATTTAGCTCGCATAGCTCCTCTGTATTTCTGTATGAATGCTATGAATGAATGCTAGGAATTGTAATGTTGAGGGTCATTGATTTCTGTGCTCTGTAAAATATAGCTCATACTGCTTTAACATTTTTAAGTGAATGCCAGCTTCTCTCTTACTCTCCTTATCATTAATCTGTGAGCACATTGCGGAGTCTTGCATGACACACCTATACAAGGATGATTAGTTCTGGTTCCATGAACTTACCTATTGCATTTTATCGAACCAGTTATACAGACAAGGATGAATGTGGTCTTTACAAGGGTTCTGTATATATAATTATTATTTTGTTTTGGTGACAAATTCTCATTTTCTCATTACTGTTTTCAGTCTTCTTAGTTACGATTCGCTATGTTCCTGAATTCTTGGATTCTGGACATGCCTGTCCTGCTCTGTACTGTAGTAAAGGATGTTGGTGGATCCTGCACTTCTGCTGCATAGAAGCAAGGCAAAGAGGCAAGCGGCCATGTCAGTCACTGTCTACCCTCCAGATGTCCCTGATCTGTGCTCATGGGATGGACAAATTAAACCAGTCTGACAGAAGCCCAGGGGCTGCCTCCATCCTTCCTTCTCTGCCACTGGTTTTGGTGCATCTTCTTTGCCTCTTTTCCCCATTTATTCCATCCAGCCTCTTCTCAGCCTCGGTCCGTCTCTCTCTTCTCTGCTCCATTTCTTACTCATGTATTAGGTTCTCACACTCTTCCTCACTCCTCCAGCTAATCTCCTCGATATTTATTACAATGGGTGATCTCTCTTACAAGCTACAGGAATCTGTATGGGAAAAAAGGGAAGCCTCTGTGTACTTCTTGTAGACACAACCAATGTCTTTAATAAACAATGATGAAACTGGAGAAAATGAATGACACAAAGTTTCATTCACAGTGTTGTGCACATAGCTGGATTAACCCCACGGATAAAAGCGCATCATCACAAAACCTGTGATTGGTGAGTGCACAAGGGGCTCAACACCCAGAAGAACTTGTGGGCCTTTGTGCGCTTCATGCCACTGAAAAGATACCAGAAATTTAGTAGCTGTATGACAAAACCATAAATGCTTTTAGGATTAGGAAACTGAACAGCGGCATATAAGACTGATACACAGACCAGCTGACATACATCTATATAAGCATCAGCTGTCACATTTTTGGAGGGGAGATCTCCTCAAATCTGACACTGATATTGGAATAAGCTTTAACATTTATCTAGTTTTATCTCGGTTGCTATAGAAGACTTCTGTATATTTCTTTATGAATTTTGCCATTTTGTTACCAATGCCAAACTGATGAGATGAATGTTAAATGTGATCATTTGAAATTATAATAAGCATGACTTGTGAAATTAGAGCTAAGATTTTCCTTCCTTAAAACTGGGATTTGTAACCGTAATTGTTACTGTGACCTTCTACCCAGGGGCTTTAGCTTCTGACTTTATTTTAAGACCTTAATGAGGTTTTTGTTTCTTTGCAGTTGCCCCATTATAATGCATTGTGTTCATGAGTCTAGAACACCACATATGCACACTGGTTAGTAATGATCCCGCAATGGCACTTATGTGCTAAGATCACATTTAAAAAAGGAAAATTCCATGTGCCAAGGTCGAGTGTCAGTGTCTGGTCAATTGCTATGTTCTAAAGCAATTGGCATTTTCAGCCATTAAAGTTACGAGTGTAGCATGTAAAATGCAAGCCTCAAGCCTCGGCAGCTGAACCGAGAAAGGTGAAGGTGACATTGACTGTAGGTGGTGCGATGTTGATGACCTCATCCTTGGCATTTACACTAGAATGTGTGTGTGTGTGTGTGCGTGTGCGTGTGCGTGTGTGTGTGTGTGTGTGCAGGGCCTAAATTTTGGTGTGCAACGCAGCTACAGTTCCAATGCAGCAGTAGGTGCTCTAAGGCTGATATATCACTGCTGGAAGGCTGCAGGTACACAAGGAGATTTGTTGGCCTGACATTGGCATCCGCAACTGAGGAGCCCTGAAGGCCCATCAGTCTCCCACACATACACACAAACACTCATTCAGTACCTAGAGATAAGGTTAAAGGCATAGCATTATAAATGCCCTCTTTTATTTTTTCAGGAGGCCTCTTTTAGCCTCTCGAAAAACTTGAACTCCGTAAGTGTCATACACATAACAGTTACATAACAGCTATTAGCATAAAACATTTATTTGCTACAAAAAAACCCCAACAATCTGACATTTTGCCTTTTTGGGCTGGGTCTTTGTTTCAGTCAAATGCATGTAAATCAACTGTTAAAGGCAGTTTAGACCCAGGCAGTTTGGAGAGTTTATTATTAATTCCAAAAGTACTTTCTGTGGAAGGTAATGTGCATTAGAAAACGAACATTGTGGCTAATTCACTCGCTTCATTAGAGCTATTGAGAGATGACCAGCTGTAACCGAATGACCTTTTTACATTCCTTTCATTCCTACTCAGCGAGCCTTTTTCCATTTACACATTATTCTCAGGCCAAAACACATGTTGCATTTTGCATAATCTATGATAATGTCAAGTCTCCTACTGCTTTTAACTCTGGAGTGTTTTATTCCCTGAACATTTTTTTGAATATTTATAGAGTGTCTGTGTTGTACTTAGAGCCGTCTTGCATAAACCTCATAACTGGCATTAGTTTCAGGACCTTATCCAGGGTTTGGGTGTATGTATGTTTTGCTCAGTACCTCTTGATCATGTAAGATGATTTGCAAGCAATCAAAACCTTTCAGAAAACCAAAAACAATGAAATACCATGTTCAAAGCTCTGAGACTGTTGACTGTGTGTGTGTGTGTTTATATAAAGTGTCCACATATGCAGTGTTCGCTTCTCAGCAAAAGGTTGCCACCTGAACCTTAAAGATTTCTCAGCCCTTTATCTTTATTCAATTTAAACAGTTTCAACCCTTCATTCTCTTGTGTGAGAGTTGTGAATGTTTGCGAATGTCACTTTACATTTAACTCTCTATGCAAAACAAATAGTTATTTTCTGTAGTTATGAAGTAGTTGGAGTTGAAGTTTATTGTCATATGTACAGAGTACAGTGTACAGAGCACAATGAAATTCTTACTTGAACACCCTCTTCAC
>JBBPDH010000036.1:14047727-14062676 GCA_037974565.1 Clupeocharax schoutedeni | reverse complement strand
CCTTTAAAATGATACATTTACTCGGATTAAACTTTTGATCTGTCATCTACGTTCTATTCCAAATAAAATATTGACATGTGCATCTCCACATCATTGCATTCAGTATTTATTCACAATTTATTTAGTGTCGCAACTTTTTTGGAATCCGGTTTGTATTTTCATACCAGAGCTTAACAAAGAAAACCCTTGGTTCTCCTTCAGGACAAAAGGACATACCATATATATTTTTGTCATTACTCCCTCTATTATTACCAAGCACTTGAAGGAAGCATTTGGCACATTCGCTTTTTTTTAACCTTAGAGTTTGAAGGTTCCACACTGAACAAGAAATGTTCCTGCATTTGAATGAGCTCTTTTCACTGTGTTTGATTCAGAAGGAAAAAAATTGATGTCTTTGCACTTCAAACATCTGAAGAGATGTGGCAATGGCATTTCAACTTTCTTCCCCTAGGTGCCCAAACCAATCTGACTAGCTAATCTCATATTCCACTGTGAAATGACCAAATCTGACACAACTGTGTAAAAAAAATAACAGGGTTTGGGCTAGGCCCCTTACTTCTAGTTAAGGACAGTCTTAATGCTTCAGCAGATTCTAACTTTGTGGACACAGTATTCCAGCATGGCTATGTCTTTCCTATTAATTTCCTATTTCTTACTTGTTTCTCTAAAAAAAAAAAAAAAAAACTTGACTTCCCACTTCTCTATGACTTGTGGTGTTCTTCTCGAAGGCTTATGTATTGTTGGGTTAGGTGTTGGCTAGTTATTATGTGACGGTTGTTGTATAGATGCTCTGACTGCAGTATTTTGGTTAAATAGCTGACTCAGATTTAAGCTGTTTATCAGGTAAGAAACATTTGTGGACTTCCTAAGCACCGATGTACGTCACTCTGGATAAGAGCGTCAGCTAAATGCCGTAAATGTAAATGTAAATGTAAATGTCCCAGTGCACAAAGCGAATGCCATAAAGACATGGTTGGATTAGTTCAGTGTGGAAGAACTTGACTGGCTACACAGAGCCCTGACCTCAACCTCATCGGGATGAACTGGAACGGAGATTGTGATCCAGACCTTCTTGTTCAACATCAGTGCTGGACCTCATACATGCTCTACAGCAATGGTTCTCAAACTTTTCAGCATTAAGACCCAGTGGTGGTATGCCGAAGATAGGATTCAAACCCATGACTTCTTGCTCTGGAGGCAAGTATCCCACCCACTGAGCTACCTCCACCCCTTTCACTGTCTGCTATGGTTGTGTTTACATGCGGCTATAAGCTGCCACTTTACAAAAATGTAAATGAGGAGATTCTAGAAATTCCCAGCAATCACATGTGTTTGGTACACCAACCCAGCATATGAGCTTTTTAGAGTCTGGTGTTATGGTTTTTAATCCAGAAAGAACCTTCAGGAGCAGAACAGCAGGATTATATTGGTTGGGCCTCCAAATCAACACACATACTCCATTCCGGATGGACTTTGCACTGTGGTTGCATGACTGTGCTTTGACAAACTGCACGTCTGGGGTGTGGGGAGGTTAAATGACTCGCCTAAAGGGTCGAGAAGTAAGTCGTCACATCAGTGAGGTAATAAATGTAAAGGATTGTGTGTCCTGCCACCTTAAGGGCCAGAAAATTAGCTTCCACTCTCTCCATTTTAGAGACACACATGGAGTAATTGATAGCCTCAAGAACCTTTGCTGCATTACCATAAAGGTTTCATAAAAAGGGCTGAATATTAGTGTTTGGTTATGAAATTCAAATGAGCCAATGCAATATAGATGGTAGATATTGATAAAGGGAGATAATTGACCAGGCGTAGATATCAGAGGAATAAGCCTCGATTCATATTGAAGCGCACAGTAAATTATGCATCCATTTTCAAAATGAGAAGACATGACTGATGAGGTGTGTGTGTGGGAGGCCTTGGTGGCACTGAATTAAAGAACTGCTTCTGACGTTTCTTTACCAAAGTGCTGATACAAGGGTTATTTTAGACTTTATGTAAAACTTCCCAAAACTGTGTTCATTTCATAGGAGAAAAAAAAGAGAAGTAGGCATTCCTTCACTGACTATATATTAAAAGCAGACAGCTGGAATAATTAGCATCACAGTCACAGTAATGCTTGACATTTAACTCAAGCTAATAGTGTGTGTGGTGAGCTTCTATCAGAAAAAGAAGCACAGTGGCACTAGTTCATAATAAATTGAAGTACTAGGAGGGAATTAGCATAATAGTCAAGTTAATCATTAATAAGCACAGGTTGCTGGAATTAGCCAGGGCTCCTGACCTGCTCTGAGTTCATCTACATCTAAAACTTCAGAGTACTTTTCAACTGGTTTTATTATACTCATTGAATCAATATTATGAGAGACAAAGGAGAATGGGTAATTTTGAGACATATTTCAGTCTTAGCATAGCTAAATCAGATAGCCCTTTATAAAGCCCACTGCAGTCCGTGGAGATTCCCCGTTCACTTTATGCGCATAACAGAGGCTTTTAATTTCACACATAGTGGAGGGCATACACTAGAATCTGTTTTTTTTTTCTTATGATGTAAATATTGCAGACATTATGTCCAGAGACACAACCTTTAATGAAAACAAATGTTTTTCTTTTAATTGGCTCTTATTTCCACATTCTGTTTTACCCAAACTGCTGGGCTGTTTTTTATTTTTTAACAAATATGCGATTACACAATTCTCTAATATGTACAGTAATATTTTGAGTGACAATGTTGAATTTTGATTCAATCTATTATCATTTTAACAGCACTGCTCCTGTTAAATTAGCATCCATGTCTGCTGTAAAAACATCTCCCTGTATGGATGATAGAATTCATAGTTTCACATGATGTTGTGAGCAGGTTGAGGTTTGTGGAAGACTTCTCATTTGTAGATGCACCTCCTCTTCAAGATTTGCCTCTTCAAAGCTTCAAAGCTTTGTTTTTTCCAGTCGAGTCCAACCCTAGAGTTTCACATGAGCCAATTTTTAATATAGTTTCACATGCTCCATCAAATATTCTGCGAACAGTGATTGTGATGGCATTCTTAATTAATTTGTTAGCAAAGCCATTATTTTGTTAGCAAAGATGGACCAATCTCAACCAAAGAGGCACATCGGGCTACGAGCCCACAGGCTGGAGCTCCACCCCGAAAGACCTGGTCCTAGGGGTGGGGTACTGTCAAATAAATAATTGTCAATAAATCTTGTCTCCAATGCTGAGATAGAAATGCTTAGTTGTGCATTTATCTCATCACACATTGATTTCTGTAACTCTCTTTTTACTCTCTTTTTATCTGGTTTAACTTTCCTTCAGACTTTCCAAAACCTAGCTACCAGGCTTTTAACTCGCTCACACTAGTGGACAAATGCTCCTTCATCTCTCCTATCTTACTTTCTCTGCACTGTCTCCCAGAGGAATTTAGGATGCATTACAAAATCCTCACTCTCACTTACAGAGCCCTACATGGTAAGACTCCTCTAAGCACTGAGGACCTCCTGCAGCTTTATGAATAAACTCTACTTCCTTCCCTCCTATGGACCAGTAAAGTTTTCACAGAAGGATCTACACTTATCTTATTTTTCCCTTGAGGTCCCCCTACCTCATGCATGCATGTGTATATGTCTGAAGGACTTTTTATCCTCTAGATTTTTACAGGCTGTTTTTGTTACCTTTGATTGTTTTTGTCTCTAAGATGGTAAGATGGTCGGCAAATGAGCTCAGTTCTGATCGGTTGACCTGCATTACGCCTCATTCAAAAATCTTTCAAGTCTAAAACACATCACCATAATTTCTATTTTAAATGATTGAATGTGACCTCTGCAAAAATGTTCAGTTTCTCAGGTTTTATCTTTTACACATATTGAACTGAACAGCTTCAATTATATTTGTGATTATATTTTTCCTATTTTCCAAACAAAAGTTTTGTTCTTTAAATGATAATCAAGAAAAATGGCGCAGTGGTTACAGAAATACTGATAATAAAGAAAATAAATGTATTGTCCACAAAAAAACAATAATTACTTTTAATGTACTTCTAATAATTACTTTTGATGTAATATTTTACCATCCAAATGTTCACATAAACACTTTCCTCCGGGACAAATAAAGTTTTCTGATTCTGATTGCAGGAAAAGAGTGTGGATTACAGCAGTGGTTTTATACTTTTCCTCATTGAATAAGATTCAGCTGATCACTAATCAATCCCTCATAAAGCAGAATGAGGTGCTTGAGTAGAAATTTAACAGACAGGCTGGACTGGAATGGTCCTCAAACTGACAGAGGTGCTGATTTGAAAAAGCATTGCAGATAAATACATCTCTTATTTTTTTGTATAAGTAAATGCATTGAAGCACAACAATACTAAAAATGGGCTTTTTTCGCTGACAGATTTTTAAATGATCTGGACATTTTTAATGTGTACATTCTTCATCAAACTTTTTATGTTCACACTAATTTATGAAGACACTAATGTGGACCCATTGAACACACTGTGACTAAGATCAGTATAGAAAAGATAAAGCCTCATTCTACATCCCCTTTCTAATTCCTATAAACATGACCATCTAAATCTGTCACATTATGTACTGTGTTAGTAAAGATCACCCGTGATGGAATGGTTCTATTATATTCTGGTAAAGCATTTGAACAACTGTGCAACTGGACAAAGAATGCTATTGTACCTCCTACCTGACTGCCGAGGGGTAAACAGACTGTGTCTTGGTTGATTGTCATATAATAGCATGGACTCTGTTGTGACTGCTTGCTGTGAAACCCTGTGATAAGTTGCAACCAGTGATCTTTTGTGCCAAGGTTACAGGCCTTTCTTACATAGCTGCTGGCAGCAGTGTGGCTCATCAGGTTGCTGGGCCATTCCATGTCAAATTACACTTGTATCGCTGCTCTAGAAGCCACAATAAAAGTTGTAAATGGTGCCTTCACTGGTCAGACAGAATATTTGGGGTCCTAGTAGAAAATTTCAATTCAAACCAACCCCCGCCCCTTTAGGATTTCTGGTTTGGATAGTTGGAGGAACTTCACCAACCCTGACTTCAAAATCCAAGATGGCTGCTCCATGCATCAACACTAGAGAACGATGCAGTAAGCATTGTTTATTAGGACATCTGCATCTGTCTTCTGTGCATCTCATTAAATCAGTCGCACATATGGTACAGTTGAACATCTTTCAGTCGTCATGTTGCTACCGTGTTTCTATGTGCAAACATTGCATAATGCATTTTTAACTGTGTTTGCTAACAGTGGATTGGACCCTGATAGAAACCTTCTGACCTGTTGTAATGCAACATAATTGGTTCTGAAAGTTATCTGATATTTCTGTCCTCAGTCTAGCTTTCTGTCTGTACGTTTATGGTATTGAGCTGATGTAAATCAGTGCTCAAGTAGTCCACATCTGTTTCTTAAACCTGTAAAGCTAAACTTGAATCAACGTCCACTGATCAACCGAAGCACTGCATGCAAAGTACACTTAAACTACTCCTGTCAAAGAAAGATCAGATGTTAAGGCAAAAGTAAGGAAGGCATGTAGATGAGAGAAATGGGGCAGAAGAAATAAATAAGCCTTGTTGAGAAGCCTAGTTAGTCACTAAGGAGCTTCTTGAAGGTGTGGTTCGTTCCACCACCGGGGGGCGAGGCTGAGAAGAGTCTTGACGCAGGTCTCCCTCTTTTTTTGAGCAATGGAAGCCCTAAGAGGACGAGAAGTGACACGTTGTTTGATCAATGCTGTTATGTTTGGGGGTGCAAGTCCATTCTTGGCCAGTGAAGGTCCCTTAGTAAAGGTGTGGTGTGAGTGAACTTGAACACTAACCTGGTAACTGGTTCTGAATCAGCTGTAATGGTTCATTTACGTTCTGTGAAAGTCCAGCCAGTAGAGAGCTGCAGTAGTCCAGTTTGGAGATGACCGGGGACTGGACGAGAATCTGTGTAGCTTTCGTGGTGAGGAATTCTTCTGATGATGTAGAGAAGGTATCTGCATGTTCTGGAGATCTGATCCACCTGCAGTGAGAAAGAAATATCTTTTTCTAGCGTAACACCAAGATTTCTTACCCTCTTTAAAGAGACATTAACGTTTCCAACAATAACGATGATGTTATGGCTTGGTGAAGGACTCCTTACATCATCATTCAGTATTTATATTTTTTAGAAAAAAAAAACATAATTGACCCAAACATAACCTTATTAATCTTGAACTGCAATTCTTTACAAATTGGATGGAGGTTCACCATCTCTAGCCTGTATAGTAGCACATTATGCATTAACTTAATTTCAAACATATTGACTCAAAACTAAAGGTCCAAAAGAGGGCTTTAAAGAATCACTTTTGTGGAGGAAATTTGAGTGTGAAGAATGATTTTAAAGTCTAGAGGGCTCTACATAACTTACAGGTTGCATGTCAAATAGATTGTCATTGAAGCCTCATCCAAGTTGAGAAACATTTAGTACCGTTTGTTATGCACTTTCACTATAAATGAGTGAGCTACATGCTGAGAGAAATATGCCTTTATTCAGAGCTATGACTTTGCGTATATTGACCAATAAAATGTTCAATATTATGTTTTTAAAACACTGAAGAAACACTGAAGTGCCAAAGAATGCCAGAAATGATTCAAAAGTTTTATTTTTCCTCCCACCATTTCTGCACTGTGGTATTGTTGAGATCAAGAGGTGAGAGCAAGACCTCGACTCATCATGTCAGAGACCAAGCTCTAGTGGTTGTCAAGTCAAGACCAAGGGCCTCATTTATCAAGTGTGCTAGAATATGTTAAAAACCTATGAAAATGATGATGAATCCTACAGTGCTCTGCTCTTGCAATGCCAGGCTCATTTAAACATAGAAATACCTCAATAATAACCTACAATAAGCACAGCTTTAAAGTAGAGTGTTGAATGGTTTGAATATGAAATGACGGATACAGTTCAATCTAATCCAAAAAATTTTAATTAAAAAATAAATGTAAAAATCGTTATCAGTTTGGATTGGAGATACAAATGTAGTAAGGTTTGCGATACTTTTCTAACACCAGTGGTTTTTAAACGGGTGCATGATATTGCATTGCGTGTGTAGAAATGTTTATAATTAAGAAATCAGACAGCAAGAGTAATGAAACGAAATTGCATAATAGCATATAATGGGCTGCTGCAACTCCTTGATTATTATTTTTAATGTTTTTGATTCACTGGCTTTGTGATTCTACTCTTAATGATGATCAGGGAGTTCACAGGACATTATAAAGTTGTCTTAAGCAGATGGAACTATTAACTCTCATGTTACTCTAACAAAAGACAGTAAACTCACACCAGCAGGATCTCATGATTGCACATATGTTTGTAGTTTCAAATTCATTAATTAAATGATGTGCTGTTATGAATTGTTTGTATTTGATTACTTGATTGTCAGTTAATGGCTTACTAATTAATTCAATAGTGACAGCTCTAATCACATACGAGCTTCTAAAGGAAGACTAATCAAACACACAATTAAAATAAAATGAATGCATGCAGTACAGAAGCTGCTTATGGGTACTTCACTGTTTACAACTGTGCTTTGACAGCGAAATAGAAAAGGCTCAAAACAAATACATAAATAAACAAAAGAGGTGTACTGCTTAGGTGTTCTGAAATAAAAATATTATTCCTTGAACCTGACAGAAGAGTGAAAATAATTTGAAACCAGGCGTTTTATTTGTGGTTCACAAACTTCTAAGGAGCAAATACAATATAGTTTGAGTTCTTGAATGCTTCAGTGTTCAGAACGTTGGTCCTTTGCACATTTGAAAGACAGTTTGAATTGTATGTGCGCTAACTTCGGCTTCTTTTCAGCATTTCTTCACACGTTTTCCTAGCACCTTTGCCCTTATCCTGCCCTTTTTGGGCACATTTTAACAACCCAGTTGTGAAATCTCAGGTTAAATCCAACCTTTCAACATATGACCTCAGACATAACAAGATAAACAGGATTTATTTTTTTGACATGAGTGATTTTCAAGGACAGTGCAGACAAGGCTGGAGACACCTGAGAAATAGTTATCAATCATACGAGCACAAGCTATTAACTGCTAACAGGGCATAAGGAAATAAAACACCTTAGCAATGGGCACTTAGACCCAGGAGAGGTTTTCAGGCAACTTTTTTTCCCCTTCAGATTATTACTTTGAATTATTTGGTCCTGTCCTTTACCATCGAAATGTTATGTTAATAAAGATCACTGTTTAAAAGCAGAGTCTGCTGTGAATCCTGAACATGTAGGTCATGCCGAGAGTGTAATAAACCACTAAATGTCACTTAAAAAATATAAAGATACTTCCAGCTAGCCACTTTCAGGCTTAAAGATTTAAGTCAGAAAGAATGTCCCCAGAGTTTAAAAAATAATATAGAACCCCCCCCCCAAAAAAAGGAGAGAGGGTAAAATAATGTCACAGTGACAGGGCTGCCTTTCGTTCTATCAAGACAGCACCTTAACACTAAACAGGTCAGTATTAAGAAAAATAGTCGTCTAATTATTTACACAGAAACCCACACTAGATACATTTGGACACGGGTGGCTGCCTCATTTTTCCTTCCATCAGTTTTCCTTGAAAATGTTTCAATTGTCTTTGGTGACATAATTCCCCGCCCGGCTGCTGCGGTGGGAGAAATTGAAAGCGACGCGCTGAATTGATGTTTGAATAGGATCTTTTGTGGTAATAAACTGCAGAAAGAATTGTGTGTCCTTTCTCATTTGAACTTTTGTCTCCTGCTGCTTTTGTATGCTGACGTTTCTTGTTGGTGACCGGGTATTGAGGGGGGTTCCGTTTCTGGCTTAATGGCTACCAATGATATTCGTTTGCTGCTCTAATGATGAGCTCGAAGACCAATTAACCTGATCTCAGCATCCACACCGGAGAACTGATATTCAGCATCAATACGGCCAGGCCTGGGAGGCATATGCCGGCCTAGAGGCTAAATCCTGACCATAATTGGCTGTGTCTGTGATTATGCTGCCACCAGGGAATGATGAGCGGTGCTTTATGTGCAAGGTTTTGAAGCATAGAGACACATGCCCTTGAACACTGACATGGAGGCATTCATGAACATAACCTTGCCAGCCTTCATTCTGCCTTTTGATCTCCAGGGGAGGTACAAGATAGAATCTTCTTTGTGCGCTCACATTGAAAAAAATGGAGCCTTGCACAACCTCTATTATATATGCTTTTTCCACATTATTATTCAATTATAAGTTGTTTCCATCACCTTCGTGCCTTTGACCTGTTCCTCTTGCACATGTTCACATGTGTGGCTGCAGGCCATTCTGTAACGGGTTACTGTAATTGCATTAATATGTTCAGACCTTTTGAACTTCCAGCATACCGTTTAAGCTAAAAACATAGTGGGGAAAGGGAAGCTCACTCTGTAATTTAAATGAAAAGCACATCCTGCGTATTCAAATAACTTTAATTGGAAAATTGTGGTTTTTGGGCAGAGAGCTCCTCTAAGCTGGTGCTGTGCCATTTCTTGCTTTGACAAGTCGAGCTTTTCATCTTCAAACAGTAATAACAATATGCAACCTGGGGCTGCAATACAATTCTATCGGCGGAATTAGATACATTTAAGTATATTGCCTTAATTTCACCTCCTGATAATAATGCAGATGCTTATTTCACAAAACTCCCAGCAATCATGGCTCTCTAATTGGTACGGCGGAGATGTATGGCACCTCTTAAGATTGTTGTAGCAGCTTGTGCAATTTAATTAAAATTACAATGAAACCATTAATCTCCTTGTAAATATTTTTGCTCACTCTCCTATTTGGATGATGCCACATTAAAGAGAAGTTGCTGCTTGGAAAAGTGAGGCTGACGTGAAATGAACAGCTTCTTCTCCATTATACATCTTAATGGCTCCAATAAATGTGAGCATGTGCCGGTTGGAAGACTGGTAACGATTACACCCACAGACATAATTATGCTACAGGGAGAAAACAAGAATTTAAACTGTCTTTCAGCCAGATTTGGCAGTAGTATCAGGGTTCAGAGCTGTTGCAGAGAGTGATGGTGAGGATGCTGGCTAACTTCAAAGAAGCAAATCGTATTAAACTGCTCTGCATTCAAAATAAAAGGCCCTCAAATGGTTCTTGACTTCAAAGTGTGGTTGTTTCTGGGAGGAAAAAATAGAGAATCAACTTTTAAAGGGTCCTTTAGGGAGCTCGTACCTAACCACTGTGCAATGGCTCATTTGATAATGGGCTGCTGGAGTGAAGCGGGACTGACCACGGGAGTTAGTAGCCTAATGAAGTAGCCTATGATGAATGTAATTAATAATCTTTATACAACGTATAAGATCTACAGCAGATCTGCCCAAAGAAGTCACACATTCAGAATTAGCAAGATGTTTACAGCAAATAAACAACAGTCCATCAATTAAGCAGTTTTTTACCCAATAGACACTACTCACAATTCTCCATCTCTCCCTACATCTATGTTTATGTACACATGAAATTACACGTCAGATAAATATTTCATTACATTTGAATTAAACTGGAAAGTGCCTATTTAAAATAAAAATAAGTTTTCCCCACAATGCTGATTTGGGCCAAACCCAGAGCAGTTAGCAGACTGGCCAGTCGGGTCTTGTGTGATAATACATGACATATTCTCAGCAAAACATAAAATCATAAAATATAGGCCCGAAAAAAGTACAAGTTGGTGGAAATGAATTACAGCTTTAATTCGTCTGAGTCTCCAATGATTCATGAAATTGTCACACTCAAAGTGGAATTGATTACCCACAGCCCCTTGCAGTAGGTAAAAATACCCTTGACCATGGCAAACTAGCAACAAGCCCTGGCGGTGAACCTGCAGTGTGTCTCAGTGAGCGTGTGAATCATTGATTGGGGATAGTGAATTATTAGCCGTGAGTTCGACGAAAGCCAGTCCTGGCTCTATGAGCTTTGTGCGCAACCTTATTTAAGTATTCAGTTTGCGCCCCGTTATTAGTACACGCACTCAACCATTCACTCACACCTCCTGCTCGCTGCACTCCCAGGTGAGATATAGTCTTTGTAAACAGATAATTAGGGTATTGTGCAGATAGCAATAGACCATGAATTAAAATAATAGTGTATGCTATCAGCTCAACTCTAGCATGCAAAAAGATGAGAGGTATATTTTAGCATTTAGAGTTGAATCTTTTTTATGTTCAAACAGTCCAAACAAGCTGTGATAGCTTATGAACACAAGACATTCCTTCTGAAATATGCACTGAATCGTAATTAACTCACAAACACTCATGGACATTTTACGGAATCACTCGTTTTGTAATTGTGTATTAGGACCATTTGAGGGGTCCAACTGTAATCTTGAAGAAATAAAAAACAACATGCTTTACACTTCGTTTTAATTTACAGTTAATTTACTGTGCAATAAGTGGTCCAGGTATACAGGACTAATTATGCACTTTATGTAAGAAAATTCACACAAAATTACGATGTTTCCTGTGTGGAATTTTCTGAAGGTCTTCTATGTTCAGACATTTTCTTCAGTTCACATACTGCAATCAGTCACAGCAGTCACACACCCAGTGATGTAAGTACGAATTTGTAATGATCTAGATTTAGGTATGAAGTTCTACATTGATGTTACTTAGTCATTTAGTCATGATAATGATGACCGTGTAGTAGGGGTGTAACAGTACACGGATGTCACGGTTCTATACAGACCTCGGTTTTGGGGTCACGGTTCGGTACGGTTCACGATACAGCAAAGTTAAGCCACAAAAAGTTCTGAAGTATGTGGCTTGTTTTGTTTTTGTTTATTTTAAATAAACAGCAGTGTATTAACCAGTAAACACACACTTACATCTTATATTTTCATGTAAGTGTTATGCCAGTAGGTGGCACTATTACACCACACTACGACCCAGATTTATGATTTACTTGCGCTTTTTGATCCCTCTGGGATTCTGTATTACTTCAATCACGTCCTCTCCATCGTACCGTGTATTCTCCAAAAGACATCATGTACCGAACCGTGACCCATGTACCGTGACGGTTCAGTACGAATACATGTACCGTTACAGCCCTACTGTGTAGTATTCTGCATAAACAGCATTAGGGACTGTTAACATCAAGTGATGCTCTACATTCATTTGGTTGGAAGCAGATGAATTGACCTTTTATTTAGTTTATATACCGCAGTGTAAAGTAAAATGGCTCCTTGCATGACATGCATGACCACACCACACGGTGTGAACAATGTGATATTCTTCTCTGCATTTAACCCATTCATAAAGTGAGGCTGTGGGTTGTCAGTGACAGAGGGGCCAGTGAAAAGTGTGGGGACGCTACCTTGCTCAAGGGAACCTCAGTGGTTCCAATAGCAGTCCTGGGATTCGATCCAATAACCTTGTTCACAGGGGCAACTCCCTCACCACAAGCCACCAGCTGCTCTATTATATTGATAAGAAGTACAACTACAATATCATCAATCACTAAATTATGTGAATGTAAACATATAATTATCATCCGCAGAATCGTCCAAATTTAGATTAAAAGTTCTCCTCTGAGTCCCTTAGTCATTTACAATGGTAATGATGTCTAGGCAGAATTCTGTATAGTTAACATTTGACACTGTTAACACTCATCGGCTCTCTACATTCATTTGGTTGAAAACTAAAATATTGCCAAACAGGCTCATTGGCACCCTCCTTGTGGAGTTTCTGTATCATTTGCATGATTCCTGGAATTCTCTGCCAGATTTTAATGTGCCATCATAATCGTTCCAGGTGGCGATCGGAGCATGTATGTGTGTAGTTAATTAGTTGATGTTTTGTTTCCGTTGCCTATAATTAAGTGTGGTCTTTTCTGTTGTATATATGTTTGAACTGTGACTGTATAAAAGCAATGCTTAAATAAAGGTGGAGCAATAAAACAATTGTGTGGTGGGTGAAAGAGAACAAAGGAACAACAATTAGTGAAATGTTGGCACTTATTTAAACCATCAATCATTAATCATGCCAAGGATAGTAAACAGGATTTCCAGATGTTTACGTTTGAACATATTACCCAAAACCAGCTTCTCAGTGTAGAAGTCACTCTTGGAAAGTAACAGTGCCTTTATTGCCAAGAAGAACAATGAAGAAGAGCACTGCGTTTAACTGATCGCTTCCCATCGCTGGTCCAGGACACACCCCTCTGGAAGTTCTAAGGAGCCACAAAAACGTTCAGTGATTCCAGTATGCTAAAGGAGGTGTGTGTGTCTCCGTGTGCAGGTGCATCTGTATGTTCTCTCCTACCATGGAAAGTGTCTCTAATCCACATCACCTTCAAAGCTTCAATAAAACACAAACTCTGTCTGGAAGAATTTATATTATTTATCAGGCTGACCTCTTAGTCCTCAGAATCTTTATTATTAGGGTGGGAGGGGGATGGAAGAAGGGAGCATGATATCAGTGGGTAGAAAAGAGGAACGAAGGCAGAGAGTCCATCAGATTCTGAGCTGTTGCTTCAAGGCACGACTGAGATAAAGCAAGAGAAAACAGTGGAGAGGGAAGTAGATATGAAAGTCATTAATGAAGAGAGGGAGTAAAACCAGGTGGACTTCCTGTGAGATTCCCATGGCACAGAGATCAGGTGGCTTGTTGCTGCTCAACAACGAATGGGGGAAAAAAGGAGCTTTGATTTCAAGCCTGTTGTGCTTGAAGTGCCCACTGTCGTTGCTCATTCGACTAACTCCCCAAAAATAGTTGAAAAATGGACTGAACTAGAATGGAAAGGAATGTGCTTACATAAACATTCTATAGACCAGTTCCCATTGTTACAAGTCTCTTCCAAGTTGCATGCTAAAACAAAATTAGCGAAACAATACCTGCTGGATTATCAGTTACACCAACCTAATACCTACACTGTTTGGATATTAGGAAAATGTACTGTATGTTTAAATGTACTTTGTAAGTGAAGTAACTGCTGCTTATATAATGCTACACAGAAAATGACCCCTTGCCTTTTCCACTATTCTCCCATCCATGCTGCAACATCAACTGCTGATCACATATCTGGACCAGCACAGCAATAGCAACACACTGTGTGCTGTGTTCATGTATAACCGAATTGTCAACATTTTCACTTTTCAGCTATGTGGCAGGGTTGGCACATCTCACTGTCACTGATGAACTGATAGCTGTCGACCAATCAAACAAAACAAGCCACTATTAAGAAGCCTCTAGTCAGAAACGAATCTTCGATGAAAAGGTAGATTAGAAAAACAAACTGTGCATAGATTGAGCTACATTCTACTCCAACAAAGATCACCTACAGTCAACATGGTTTCTAATAATGTCTCCAGGAAATGTATTAATGTGTTGAAAACTAGGGATGCACTGATCGGAAACTGTCGATTTTTGGCCGATCACTCACACGTATTGCCGATTTCAAACCGATCTTGCGCATGTGCTTTACTTGCAGCACAGACACGCGCGCATTCAGGCTGTGTTCACGCGAACGGTGGCGTTTCTCCGTGAGCGCCCGCCATTCAAATCTATTCAACAGCGATTGGCTGCCGCTGCTGCCCTCCCGGCGTGGAAGACACGCCTACTGCCAAACATCAACAAGACGCGTCTCGTAAATGCAGCCTCATGGGGCTCGCTCTGTCTTTCTCTCTCTCTCTCTCTGTCTCTCTCTATCTCTCTCACTCCCTCTCTCTTTCGTGGTTTTCTAACCTCTCCTTTCCCGGCTAACAGAGTTAGCACTAGTTCTGTTAGCACAGAGAGCATATGCTGTGGGCTTCGTAGATTCTGAACACTCAGAGAATTTTAAGATTAGCTTTTCCTCCGTGTTTGTGTGTGTGTGCGCGTGCGTGCGTGCGTGTTAGACAGGGCAGACCTAAAAGAATTTCTGGACAGACAGAAATGCTTTTGTTTACCAAAATAAACTTGTCATTTTGTTCAATTTGTGGCATTTTGTC
>JBBPDH010000036.1:14036942-14047627 GCA_037974565.1 Clupeocharax schoutedeni | reverse complement strand
AGTTTCTGATTGTGCCTTTTTGTTTCTGGTTCCTGGCCCACGTGCCATCGTTTTGTTTCTAAATAAACATGGCTCTGCGCATGGATCTCTGGTCTGGTCTCCGGTACATTCCAGGTAGCTCCGGTTGTGGGCCACAGGGGCCGCGGCGTGACAGGCTGCTTAGCAAAAGTCATTTTTTACACAGATTATGCCCTCAACCAGTATGAGAATGAAATTGAGACAACTTGGTGACAATAAATGAAATCTTTATTAATGCAGTCTATTCTACAGTTACGCTATTCCCTGACTACAGGGAGCAATTTCGGGTTAAGGGTCTTGCTCAGGAACCCAGCGGTGGTATTCAGAATGTGGGATTCGAACACATGACCTCTCAGTCCAGAGGCAAGTATCCTACCCACTAGGCCACCACCCCTGACTAAAGCACTAATAAAGCAGGCAGACAAACATCAGTATATTTACAGTTCAGTGTTTCAGTGAAAGTGTGATCAAGCAATTGAATGAGTGACACTGCATGTGCTGTGAATGCATGCTTGTGTATTTGTGCACATGTGTGTCCCCATGAATGGGAGAGAGAAGTTTTCCTCTCACAGGTGTTCCATCAGAGTGAAAAAGGAAAGCATGTGACCCTTTGTTCTCTGGAGATTTCTCTGGAGTTTCTCAGTGTGGCACAGAAATAAACTGCACTGTATGTTCAGTGGGGCACACAGTGCAGTTCATCTAACTTTGAATTTAAAACATGCATGTTGCACGGAGAACCAATTAGCTTTATGAGACACTGATAGAGCTTAGCTTTATAAATGTTCAGTCTGTTGTCCTCACAAAGTTTCTGGGGAAGTTTGGAGTGAAGGTAAATTTCATTCTGTTGTTTCTGGAGATTTGTCTAGTCCCACTGAGGTTCAGGATGAAGACTTGATAGAGTTCCATCTTTGATAGAGTGCTTGCATTGTGCGTTTCTAATGATTTTGTCACTTGTTGGAAGGCAAGCATACAAAAAATTCATAATGTCATTAAGTGACAAAGACCTTGTCAGATCACTCTGGAACTGAAACTTTGCTTTCGTGTGTAGTTAAGATGTTCATAGGCCAGATTGAACTACTTTTGGAAACGCACACTATAAGTAGAGGACAAACTGGCTTTCAATCTGAATATTATTGTAAGTTACTGGAACACAATACTGGCAATAATCGAACATAAAAATCAAATTCCTGCCCTCCAGAACTCTATAAATCACTAGAACTTTGCATTAAGCTTGCCTTATCTGAGAGAAGGGGTCTGGATGGGCTATAGCAGCGTTTATCAAACTATGGGCTGCGGACCGGCGCCGGTCTGTGAGAGGGCTCCTGCTGGTCCGCGGAGCCTCGCTTCTCAACGCTTCTGTTACTGTGCGCCCCTTCCCCGCCCCCTCGACTTCACGGCCCCGCCCCTTGTTTCAGCATTCTAGAATGTTCAGTGCTCCTGCCACAGACGTGTATATGGTTATACTTTGTTAGAAATATACAGTGGTTTCCCGCTTAACGAACGCCTCACAGAACGAACGTTGCGCACGTGACACGAGTGCGTTTCACATTTTAAAAAATAGTTGAATCTGGCCAGACACGTCTCAAATGAAGACAAAGCATTATAAACTCCCCGCATAACCAATGCGTCGGTGGAACGGATTGCCTTTCTTTTGTGGGATACCACTGTATAGAGAGAGAGAGAGGAGTGGTCTGCCACTTGTGGTCCAGGAGGTCTCGTGGAATTTTTGGAGCTCTCGTGCCGTGCTGGGTTGCAGTTAGATGCAGTTAAAACAATCTTGCTTTACCGTTCCACAGATCTGTGTTGACCACTTTTTTCTCACTCAAAAGACACGAAAACAAAGTACAGAAACAGAAAACAAAGTACAGAAACAGAAAACAAAGTACAGAAACAGAAAAACTCTGAAACTCGCTCAGAGCAGCCATGTCAGCGTGTCTTGCTCGTTTTGACCCATTAGCGGTGAGAAAGCAGACACACCCATCACATTAGAACGTTGATTTTAAATTATTTTGGGGTAAAAATATCTGCCCTGTAATTTAATTTAGGTTAAAAGTCAGTTTGCTCGTTCAGCAACATCTGTTCAAAATCCAAGTGTTCAAAAGTATAGTTTAAAAAACCTTCATAAAACACACAAAGTGACAAAAAATCTTGGTTTCTTGGTTCTTATAGGCATAAGCCCATAAAATAAAAAAATAAAAAAATAATAAAAATATATATATAATAACAAATTATTATTATTATTATTATTATTATTGTTGTTGTTATTATTGTTATTATTAATATTGTTATAACAGCTTAATTACTACATATCTGTAACTTGGCAATAGTGTATTTATTTATGCGCATGTGCAAAGCCGGTGTGGGGCATTTGGTGGTGATCATTTATGCAGGACCCTGCAGCCCTAAAGCCTGACATGACTGCTCCCCAGGATAACGCTGTGCTATAGCACTTCAGAAGATAGATTGCTACATTCTAGTGGGAACCTGTTTGACAAATCAAGAGGGCAACCAGTCAATAACCCACAATTGCCATAATAAGTCACAATTGTCTTTATCACAGACTTTCCTTACAGACTTTTCCTGTCTCAATGAATTTGGCTATGTTGTAATGTATCATCAGCATATACGTAATAGACAAAAATATGCTGATGAATTATGTGTTGTATGGGCTGTTAGTGAAGGAACAGCAAGGACCCTAAGACGAAGCCTTGTGGGACACCATACTGACCTGGCATTCTGATAACTCTCCATTTACACTGGAAGCAATCTGTCAAACACGATCTAAACAAGTAATGTCTGTCTATATGAACTGTGTTCTTAAGCCTGTCCATTAAAATATGCTGGTCTCAAATAAGTCTCAGACTAAAGGAGTTTGTACCTCTTTGATTGTTTTATCTAGACTGAAATGATTTATGCTTCTTGTGCTTATTAAACAATGAACAGAGCTATTGGGCAACTCCTTTTGCATGCAATCACATACATGAGACCAGTCATAATGTAGTTCATCTGAGAGGAATATAGTTGGAACATAAAGGCTGCAGACTTTTACAGACTTGAAATCTTGTTCACAATTTAGTCCGTGGACAATCAAATAAAATGAGCTTTAAAGTACCACAAGATACCCACATGCACATGGACACACACATACATGCACTCATATCCAGATGGACGGACTGTGATCAATCTGCTGCACACAGCAGTCAGCTGTCCTCCTCCATTGTTAAGAGATTGGTGAGCAGGCGGGCTTTAGGTTTGTAAATACCGCAAGAGCAGAAAAAGCTCAGCTGGCACAAAGAGCAGGAGCAGCTCAAGTCTAAAGATTATTAAAGGTCTGTGCATCCGGGATATATAAGGAATGTTCTTGAGCTTTGCTTTATCATATGCAGCAACACATGGGCTGCAGGGCTGTGCTGCTCTGTGGGAGTCTATATCTTTTCTTGACACACTTTTATTTATGCAGTTCTCTATTTTATCAGACAAACAAAACAAAAGCCCCATTTTCTGCTCCTGCTGCTAGTGGGATGTTAACTTAAGAGACGAATGTAACATTATGTCTGAAAAACTGAACATCTTATGTAAGCGATGTATCAGTGATGTTATGTACAATGTAGTAAATGTCACTGTGAGGTAACACTTTGCTAATGGAATGAAAAGGTACCAGACAAACACCATCCAAAGGAAAAAAATAAATAAATAATGCATGGAACGATGTCGAATCTGCTTTAAAAACTTTAATAGGAGTGACTGGTACAGCTTTTTTCAGTCTTTGAAAATGACAAATCTAATAAAATGTGTTATTTTTATTGGGGAGACTTCATTTAAAACTTCTTTCCATTAAGATCTAAAAGTAAGCAATGATACTTAAATTACTTGAAACTCTTCTATACTTTCTTGAGGGGGGGCATGCTAGCTATGAGAGAACTGTGAAGTATCACTGTCTTTTCTAATTAAAATCAGTTTTGCATGCAGGGTAGCACACTTTAAACCTTGGTTATGTGCAACCGTGTCCTTGAATCAATTCATCATCTCAGTTAATAAAGAGAGCAGTGAATATACTTTTATACACACCATGTTCTGAACGCTTTACTCTGATTGTATAGAAGCTGTGAAATAAGATCTGAACCTCATATTTTACAATTAAAATCAGTTATGCAACTTGACTCTCACACATAACTTTGTCTGTAACATACTTTAACATACTGTGGCGGTGGGCCTTCAGCCTCGCTGCAGTGGGCAGCTGCTGCTCCTCGCAGAGCCCTGACTGTGATACTGACTGCTCCCACCTGCCACCCAAAGAGAAGATGACAGCCACGTGTCACTTCAGAACCACTGTTTTTGAACACACTACCAGCTCGTGGTGAGGGCCGAACCCATCTGCTGTGGCACAGCTAGTGGCAATTATTCCATCTACCATCCACAAGCCAATGGCAGCATATAAAAGGGGTCCGTGGAAGCACTATGGACAATTTTCCTGATGCTTTTAAAACTGCTTTCCCAAAAGATGGTGGACACCACAGGACTTGCAAACCCAAACCCCCCCCTACCACCACGAAGATCTGAGAACAGCATGCATCACCTCACTCCCAACCCTCACTGTTTTCCTTCACCTTTGTTGTGTAAATAAACTGCAGTCTGTCTGTCTGTCTTCGCATAATCGGCACTACAGCACTATTGTAAAAAAAAAAAAAGCTCCTATACAATACCCATACCAATATAGCCCAATTGTTGCTGCACAGTTTGTCACCCATCCTTTATACTTGGAAACGGGCTGCTGTTGGACCACCACTGATCAGGTATTTGGCTACTGGACAATTCTAGGCACAGCAGTGACACTGACATAAAATGGTATGCCAGCGGTGTGTGAGGTGCTGGTACGAGTGTGTCAAACACAGCAGCATTGCCAGGGCTTTTGCACACTTTGTACACATATTGGAAACCTGTTTTTGTATTAGACCGTGGACTATTCTCAGCTCTGCTGTGACGTTTATTAAAAACCCCAGCAACAACCCTGTACCTGATACACTCATACTGGCTCAATACACACTAACATGCCACTGCCATGTTGGTGTCGCTCATGCCGAGAATAGCCTACCGCTCAAATAATGTCTGGCCAATATCTGTGCAATTCTTGAGGCACTCTGTATTTTTTCATGTTTCGCTTATAAAGAAGCAGAGCCAGACAGTTTGTCATGTAGTCCTGAGGAATATTTCTCTAGGCTTCCATTTTTTTGAACCTGTCACTACCCCTCCCTCTTCGGAGGGCAACTTTATTTTTAATACTTTATAATAATACTGTATTTTTTAATTAAATTTTTTTAAAGGGCGGCTCATCTATAACATAAACAGAACTACAGCATAAGACAGAAGACAGATGCAATGAAATAAAGACAGGACAAACAGACAAACAAACAAAAGACAGGACAGACAGGATAGCCCAGACAAGACTTCCAAGGATGACATATGCTTGCTTTGGGGAGCGTGATGTTTTTCCATTGAGATGTATTCCGAGTTAGTCCAGTGAGTCATGTGACAGGAATTCCTTGATTTCCAGTTCTGGAGGACTCTACTTTCTTATCGACAGCTAAGGGTCTTAAATTTAGATGGGAAGTGCGTGTTGGAGATACCGCCAAGGAGACAGGGTGGTGCTGATGTTGGGTTTCTACAGCTCAGGATGGAAGAAAGTGTCTCAGTGACCTTGGTCCAGAGGGAGTGGACAGGCTGGCATAGCCAGATGGTGTGAAGTGCTCCCTAAAGTAAATTGTGAACAAACCTCAGTGGCGGACAGTCTCATTTGGAACATCTAGCTTTGAGTAATGTACTTTCTAGGAATAATTTTATATCATTAGCTGCAGGTTTGAGTTAGTGGTGAAAGTGTTTTTACATATTTGTTCCCATAAATCAGGGTTGGGCGGGGGCTGCAAATCTTTTAACTGCTTAGTTGTTGGGAGTGTTATTGTGCTAATTAAGGTGGATTAAATTAAGGTGGATTAAGTGAATTAAATTTGAAGATCAGTTTTTTTTAATAAGTATTGATTTGGATTAGCTCTTCAATTAATGGAGATGGCTGTAACGTATTATTACTTAAGCAGAATTTTTCTTTGATTCTTGATTTCAGTTGTTGGTATTGAAGAAATTGGTCGCTCCCAACCCCATTCGTTGCTAGTGACGACTTTCCACCAGGCTGTCAGATTTGTAGAGAATTTACACATTTTAGATTTTTGAAAGCAAGTCTGTGACCGAGATATTTTTGCAATGATGTTGTTCCAGTTCAAGCCAGGGGTAATTATAGTTCTGTTTATGGATCCGTTTAACCAGATACTGTAATCGATTTGCAAGAAAGTATTGATGAAAATGTAGTGCTTCAAGGCCACTATGTGATTTTCTGTTTTGTAAAGTTGAGAGGTTTCTTATTTTTCCAATAGAATTGTGTTGTTAATGCACAAAGTGTTCTAACCCAGTTATCTGTAGGGGTAGTGGGGAGAAACGGTAGTTGATCTGTGGTAGAGTTTTCATTTTGACGGCCGTGTAAGCGGGAGTTTAGTCCAGCGTTTAGTCGTCTTCAGCTTTCCTAAGGAGGAGACTGTAATTAAGGTTAGAAAGCTCTGACAGCCTGGGGGGAAATATGAAGACCTAGATACTTAATATTGCCTCTGTGCAGAGGGAGGGACATTTTTTTTAGGTAAAATAGTTAATTTATTCCAAATGATGTGTGTAGTGGAAGACTGTTGAAAATTAATTAATGACTTTAAAGGTTGTTTTAAGTGATAGATATGGATTTTCTAAATAAAGACTTATTTTGTGTTGTGTCCATGACCTGTATTCCTTCAATTTTATTATTTTGTTTTATTGCTGCTGCGAGAGGGTTGATAAAAGGAGAGAAGGCGAGAGTGGACATCCTTGTCTGGTCCCCTGGTGAGGTGTAAAGCTGGGCGAAGTGATCCTGTTAGTGACCATATGAGCCCTAGGTGATGTGTACAGTATCTTAATCCGGTGAAGAATATTGAATAAAAAGGACCGGTTTACTTTGTCAAAAGCATTTTCTGCGTGTAGTGATGTGATGATGTTTTTTTTGTTGGGTTTGCTGTGATCTGTTGATTAGGTTAAATAGTCTGAGAACATTATCTGTGTCTGTTTTGTATAAAGCCGGTCTGATCTGGGTGGATAAGTGTGGGAGTGACTGTTTCTATTCTGGCTGCTAAAGCTTTTGTGATAATTTCCAGGTCCATATCGATTAATGAAAGAGGCCAGTAGCTTGAAGGTTGGCTGGGATCTTTATTGGGTTTCAGGAACAGTGTCATAATGGCCGTATTCATATGTGTAGGTTTGGTAGACGTGTCTTTAATCTCTGTAATTACTCCGTTGAATAGTGGTGATAGTATAACCCAAATATGGCTGGTAGTCCATCTGACTCGGAGAGCTGACTCGGAGAGCTTTGCACAAGAATTCCAATGTGCATGGACTGCTGGTCTCATGCACAAATGGCCAATAAAAATCTTGAATCTTGAATCTTGAATCTTGAATCTGGTCCTGGATATTTGTTCTTTGGTAGTTTGTCTAGAGCAGTAGCGAGTTTGCTGAGAGTGAGGGGTGCGCTTCTAAATGTGCTTCTATATGTTTCAATGATGGACTTCTAAAGGTCCTCATTTTCAGTTAAGTCCCTGTACCTAAACAGTTTTAAAGGGATGCCTACAGGGAGACCTACATATACATCATTCAAGCATAACAAAGCCTATAAAACACAATGAACTGATAGACCAGTGCTTTAACCAGGTGCAAATAATTACAGAACAAAGAAGTCACTGAAATCATTGTTGAACACTGAGTAGTTGGAACACCTTTATCTAAACACCTACATGTTTTAGGCCCTTTGCAGGAAAATGTTTGTTCCCATTACTTTAATCTGCCAATGATAAGTCTGTCTGAAAGGCATTTTACAATAATTATAATTACTGTTAAATATTATAAAAAATATATGAAAACTAAAGCTTGCAATCTGAAACCCCTCTACGTTCTATAAATCTACAAACATCTATAAAGATACTGGAATAGAATCAACAAAAATAGCATCACTATCCAATTACTTAGAGACAGTGCTGTACGTGCAAATGAAACTTCTGAAGTGCAGGAGAGTGCATAAAACTGAGCGAGTGCATAAAAATGAGGAGAGGTTTCCATGGAGCATTACTTCAGAAAGGAGACTATAGTACATTTCTGCTGTGGACCCTTTGATTTTCCTGTCTGAAGCTTGTTTACTACAGTAGCTGATGGAGTAGAAAACCAAACAAATAAATCAGAAAGCTGCATTTGGTACGGGAGATAAAGGAGAGAGAGCCTCAGGGAGTTCATCCTGTTTACCTGCTCCTGCTATTATTTAAAGCCTGGAGTCACAGTAACACCCCTCCCCACAAACACACATGCACCATACCTAATGCAAGCAGGGGGGGGGGCCCAATATTGAATATTAATGTTGAAATAGAATATGATTTAAGGAAGCATTATATTAGGCTTGGTCGTGGCTTGCTGTTACTGACATTTCGTCTGAAAATATCTTCTTTACAAACTGATTGGAAAAAGATTACTTCAGTCATTTTAAAATGGGTGGAATGCTAGTCTAGGGAAAGGAAAGTAATAAGTAACAAAAAAAAGTGGAACTCCTGTTGTATGGGCTATATTAAACAAAGATATAGCCAAGCACAAGGATGCACAGATGAAGCTTACAGCCTGCTCCAGGGGGCAATGATGCACTGGTCACAGTCGTTACCATGTGTTTTTTATTTATTTATTTATTTATTTATTCAAAAATGCACTGGGGTTTGAGTAAAAAATTAAGGAATGTCGTACTGAATATAATTAAATCATTGGCTAACACATTCACTGTTCAACAACACACATCATAAACAAACTTCATTGCTAAATGTTTAAAAACATATATACACTGTGTATGAATAAACAAATACATACAAATCTTTTATGAAAAAAATGTATCTGTTTCAACAAACTCATGGTGGAGAATTGCTTTTGCCATGGAAATATTACAGAGCTACCAAGACAACGTCCATGTCCAGTGGAACAGAGAAGCTTGAAAAAGAACCAGTGTAACATGGATTAGGATTGGTTTTGGTACATGAAATAAAAATTATTTGATTTCTTTTTCTTCCCAGTCTACTTGCATCTGAAAGGCAAGATAAAATTTTCTACATTACATTTACGGCATTGATCAGACGCTTTTATCCAAAGAGACTTCCAATCCCTAACTACAGGGGGCGGTCTTGCTCAGGAACCCAGTGGTGGAGCTGAAGGTAGGATTCGAACCCATGACCTCTTAGTCCAGAGGCAAGTATCCTACCTGCTGAGCTACCTCCACCCTATATTTCTAGTTGGTTATATTTCTGCAGAAACATGCTTGTGTCAAACATGGTCATATGGCTGCAGTCAAAAATGTTTTGCATAATTTTACACCAGAAAAAAAAAAATCTACATCCGCCCACCTATGAACCCATCAACGCCCCAAATGTCAACACCCACAAAATGCCAATACCCTTCTAAACACCCACCCACCCATCTGCCTACAATCCCTGCCACCCATTCAACACCCCTCGCAAACATCCATATATCTCTCACCTACCCGCCAACTTCCTACTCACCCTACCGCCAATGCTGCCAATGCCTCATTTTTTTTTTATCATCCCTGAACATATGATTAACTGTGATCCTCACTGGCAATCCATGCACACAGTAATTCTGTACTTTCACTGGGCAACAACGCTCGTGCACTAGCATACATTTTTACCATACTATGCAATTTTGCTTGATTTTTGTCTTGATTTTTGTCCATGTGAGCTCAGAGCAATCTATTGTCCATATAATGAAATGAAACCTCCAGAATGGTACTGGACTTTGAACTTTGCAGGAACTTCTGATGTCATTTTGCTGAGAAAAAGTACCACCGGCAAAGGTCTTTCAGTAATAAGCATTGCGAAATATATTTGAGCTATGCATAAGGAAGGTGTTCATAGACTGATGGCAGTGCAGCATGGTTCACTTGACATTTACACATGTATACAATATTGATTTCCAGTTCAATATTACTGCTCCCGGCCACTTTCCAATGTAAGTGTTCACCTGTCAAATCAATAGTTATTTTAGAGGTAGAAACACAGTACAGAAAGACATTTATCTAACTTTGGCGAATGAACGTACCAACAATACATTTTAATGCCCCAAGTCTTGGGGGAACAGCTGCACTTATCTATCGAAGTAAATTACTATCAAATGCCGTTTTAAAGATCTTTGGAGCAATTATTAACCTGTAGTTAAAACTGTCACAGCCAGTCCAGGCAAGTACAGATATCAATATTGTATCACCATGGTGCCTTTTCCGCATCAAGGAACGTATTGAGTCAGACAGGCAGGCTGAAAACTGAATAACTCAAAAAATAGGCAGCAAGTACCTGACACACATTTTAACAATAGCTATTGATATGCAAATGTGCTAAATGGTATATTTGTTTCCAAATCCAGTATATTTTAGGGCTGGACGATATGGCAAAAATTTATATCACGATATATTTCTTAATTGTGGTCGATACAATATAATTCCAATATCGATATGGACAATATTAAAAAGCCTCAGGAAAAAACTGCCGAGGACACACACAATGGATGTC
>JBBPDH010000036.1:13993042-14004416 GCA_037974565.1 Clupeocharax schoutedeni | reverse complement strand
TGGAGTAAGACAACATGCATACAGAGGATGATGTGGACAAAATACACATTTGCCTAATAATTCTGCACTCCCTGTATATATATTGTGGTGAGCGTGAGAAAGAGAGTCGACAGACGCTTGGAATCTTCCAAATCTCTCTGTTTATTGTCAACTTTTTACAGCCTGCACACAGTCAACACCACCACAACCAGCCTCACGTCTAGCTGCACCCCAACTGAGCAGTTTACCCGCTAAACTCCTCCCCAAACACACTTTTCCCGCCCAACGGCCACATTTCAAAACCCCAAAGGCTCACGGGAGCCAGTCCAAACGGCCAGCTCATCACAATATTTACTTTTATTTTGAAATGGGCTAGTGGGGTGCCTGCAGCACGTCTCTGCTGGGACACCAGGCCATTACACCATCAGGGACTTTAATCACACTGAATTTAGATACATAGACTTTCAAATGGTGTTGGTCCTGCTATAATGGTTCTGTGCCCCCCATGCTCTAGACTTTGTGGGTAATTTGTTTTTCTATAACTAGATAAAACAAGAATGTCCTGGAAGGGGCAAATACTTTTGGTTTTATATTCAATTTGATTACATACATGTTGAGATTTACAAAAATGTAACTAACTGTGATCAGCAGTGAACACTGCTGTTAGTAAACCAACTGTTAGTGCACAATATTGTCTAGAAAGCTTAACATAATTGAATAGTTGCGTGTGGACTGCTCTCTTCAATACACATTACAGATTAATTGGGTTTAGAAATGGAGACTGTGATGCCCAACTTTTGATCATGTATTCCATATCTATGAATTTTGATGTGAGTTTGAGGTCATTATCTTGCTGAAAGGTCCACCCACAACCATGTTTCAGCCTTCAGGCAGAGGCTACAATGTCCTAGTGTTTAATAGAATTTCATATGCCTTCGATTTTCACAAGAGATTTTCAACCACTCAAAGAGATTTTCAAACAGAATGTCCTGAGTTTAAACTCTTGTTTGCTTTGACACTTTTTTTGCCATGGTGTGAATACTGCTTTACATGACACCTGGGAGCAGCTCAGCTTGTTGCTTGTGCTACATCGCTCCTGGCTTCATAACTATGTGCTAATGACAAAGAGGTGGGATTCAAGTGTGTTTTATGGAATGTCATGATGTATATGTGCTTCTGCATGCAAGACTGAGAATCCCTCTCCAGCCAACAGAACATCTCACTCTGTTCACCTTTCCTATGCTGGCAGTCCTGATTTAGCCCCTTTCACACACTGTTCAAGCTGTTCAACCAGCAACACCAAGTAGGCATGCACCGATCAGGATTTTTGTACCTCTCTGATCTCTGCTCTCTGCTCACTAGAGAGCACCTTTTTTCAGATAAAGTAACAGAGTGACAGAGGCTGGTGGACAATGCATATAAATTCAATTTTCACAGTTATATCCTTAGCTTTCTTGCTGTCTGGTGTGTACAGTTCAAGTTTTTTCAGAATGTCTGTAACGGATGGACGAGTGAGAGTCGCATTATTAGTTACTGTTGCCTTTTTGCAGTTGCCAGTTTTTCGTATTTGCCATACAACTGGCGGTGGCTCGTTCTTAAGTGCAGAATGAGGTTCGGTGTATTAAATGTTTTGGACAATGCGCGTATCCACGTAAGATTGCTTTGGAACATAAACGCAAATAGCGAATTTTTCATTGTTTCTCAAAACGGCGCAGTGATTCCACACCGGCGATGACATGTCTGCGGCACCAAAACATTTACGTCCCCACACGTCGTGTACGCCCTCACGCATTGACATCATCAATTGTGATCAGTTCTTAAGTTTGGCCAAGTTTAATGAGTACCGATCGATCGGAGCATCACTACCACCAAACTGAGGCTGGTGCTGGTTGATGTCCGGGGTTTTCAGGGGCTCATATTCTGGGCACTACAACAAAATGTTCGACTTCAGAAACAGTTCACTATACATTAAGGAACTGTAGGGCATTCTGTCCGACGCTATGGCTTATGATGTTCAGATATTGTTTGGCAGGTATTGGTTGGGTATTATTTGACAGATGTTGTATAGGTGCACTGAATGGGCAGTATCTTGGATGAAAAGTTGATGTGGATTTAAGCTGTTTACAGGTTTAGCCCTGAGCACTGATGTATGTCGCTCTGGATAAGAGCATCGGCCAAATGCAGTAAATGTAATTTATATAGTAAACAGGATGAATTTTTTTGGAGGCTTAATTATGATCTATTTAGGAGATGGCCATTCTAAAATATAGACCTTTATTTTTATAGGCTGCATTGCACTGTCTTTGTGTGTTGAGTGCTGTTGATTTCTCCAGTGAACAAAGACGAGAGAAGAATCCGACCCTATATACTGAACTTCAAGCCAATGAGCAAACTGGGTAAAGTTCGCAATGAGTGAAAAATGAAAGCCCAGACATTTGGCCCCACCAAGAACAACTCGGTGCACGTGACAAAGACTGCAGTGTATGAATTGCCAGGTGTTTAAGGAGATACCATAAGAAAAAAGAGTGTTAACCTTTGAAAACATGCCCTTGATTTTTCCTTTTCTTTGGTCTCACTGGAGGGATTCTGAATACCCAAATAGTCTCTCAATTCATGACTTTCTCAATTCCTCCCCTGAATAACATGAATGATATCACGGACAAAGTTTCTAGGGTAGCTGGGTAGATATAAATAAGGACATTAGGTCGTGGAATAATTTGCAGATAGTTCGCTGGAGGGGATGAATGGAATGGTGTCACTCAGAGAGAACAAAAGGAAATTAATTAAATTTGTCACAGTGACAATTCAGTGACTTTGATTAGACGACTCCCTGGCAACACAACAGGGACTCATTTGAATTCTTTGAATGTAAACCCTGAGCACAGATAAAGCTTGTCAACACTCTTAGCAAATATTATTTTTGCCTTTGGCAAGGATCCTGCTGAGATGAGGATTACGAAAGAGCATATATTTTTACTCTCTCTTTCTCTCTGTCTCTCTTTCTATCAGTCACACTTATTATCTCAATAGAGAAGTTGGAACTGGGGATGGTCCTCTTAACTTGAATGACAGGTATTAAATTTAAATTTAAAAGCTGTGAAGTTTTGGGCAAAACAATAAAAAGGGGTATATCTCCTGTTAAATGGAGTGCAGCTCCGGCACCTTTGCAATTCTGCAATACAGGTGCAGGTCTTTGGCCACTGTAATGTGAAATTTTGTGACTTATCAATAGCTGGACTGCGATATTATGCTCAAGGGTCCTTGCTCCAGCTGCTCTGACCCCTCCTTTCCCCTAAAACAATGACTCACGATCGTTTAAAAATAATGCGGCCCTTGAGAACTGCAGCAATATGATGATGCAGTACTTTCTAAAAGGAGGTGATATAAAACAAAAGCACCAAGTGTAAAGTGGCAAAACAGAAACGCCTCCCAGGGCATGGCACAGTTCCTTCATACATCACGGCAGGGTGCCTGCGTGAAAATAAAAAAAATGCGAAAAAAAAGCGCTGATGCCGGCCATTGCTTTCTCTTTCCTAGCCTCCGAAGGTATTTCATAAAACACACCGCACTGTAAATCTCAGGGATATAACCGTAAACATCAGGCAAGTGGGAAAACTTGAGAGAGTTCAAAATCAGGTGATAATAGTTTAGTTAGGCTTGCCTTGCAATGAATCTTTGAGTTTTGTCAAAGCAATGGGAATACATACACACACACGAGAGCACACACACATACCATTTGGGGCCTAAGCACATTGTATCTTGCCAATATTAGATTTTGCTCGGGATACAGCTAGTGTTTACACCCACCATCCCCCCAGTGCAGCGTGACGGAGATAGATGCTTGCAGCTCGCTGTTTGAAGTTATTTTCACGTTGTTGCATGGCCAGCAGGAACAGCACATGGTGAAACTAAGCGCCCCGGCCTCAGTGAATCATTTCTGCATTGACAGGGAGAATGCCTGCTCCTCTAACCTATATTATGATGAATGCCCAACTCTGATCGGGGGTGTTATGGGAAGGTGCGATTGGTCCAGTGGAAGCACAGTCTAGCTGTCTAATGGTGTGTACACCACATGGCATTGTGGGAACTGTGCTGGCCACTCAGGAGGTTTCAGGGTGAGTGCGTGCTCACACTGTGTAGCATAGTTTATAGCTCACAGTGGCTCAAAGTAAAGATGAGACAAATTATATTGCAGAACATCCAAAGTCACACCAGGGATGTAACTAAAAATACAAATACATTATTCAGAAATGTCCATGTAATGCATTTGATACTAAATACAAACACATTTGACTATAATAAGACCATGAAAAGGCTTTATGGATGGTTCAGCATCAGCTTATTAAATGTTAATAATGAAGTTATAACACAATTGAAATGATTGATTAGTAGCTATAGAGATGAGGTTTTACAGTACAGCTTGTATTATGCAATATTTAGCAAGCAACAGGTTGCTGTTGCCCTTTTTTTTGCATGTGCTATAACTGCTTATAATTAATATACACATTTGAAATCACACCCAAACTCTTCAGATGGGTAGTTCAGTACTACACATACAGGCTTCATTGCGTTCTTGTTTTTATTGGTGTGAGAAGTTTTCCATTGCAAGTCTCATTAAACTATTATCTGAAGACATGATAGCTCATTGGTTGGAATGGAATAACTTGCAAAAATTTATGAAGCTGGTCTTGCATAAGTGGTAATAACCTGGAGGTGTTGCTAGTATTGCCACAGAGCTGTCAGACTTGCTTGTAAAAAACTTGCTAAAATCACTGGATTTTAAACACTTTACACTTTGCAAAATCACAACAAAAAAATAAACAGCCTAAAATAAGCAGATCTAGACACACGAATCCCTAAAATATTCCAATAACTCAACTCCGATATAGCTGACCTGCCAAGACATGTTGTGTCCAGATTCCAGATAGTTGAAAACTGCAAAAGTGTAGCTGGTGGTCTACGCAGACCACTAAATACTTGATCAGGTTCACCTGATTTAAATCACATGGCTCTGATTCTCCCATAAAGATAACTCCAGTTTTTGTAGTCATTTTTGTGAAATATTGTCAGGATTTCAACCTGTATGCTGAGAGTTTTGGTTTTGTGTTGGACGTATTCTGGTTCTGATTCATTATGTTTGCTGTTGGATTGCCTTACCAGGCTTTGAGCTCGTTTGTCTGGACTATTTAAGTCTGTTTTCTTGCCTGTTGATTTGGATTTGTTTAACTGTGTGACTGAATGCTGGCATTGAAATGCTGTCTTTTCCAGGTTTCTTCTGCTTTTTGTTCTTTGGAAATAATATGCCTGCCAGTCTAACTCTGTGTTGGGTTCAATTTTGGTTTAAACATCACTCCTGTGTGGCAGGAGGACAGGAGCTCATAAAGTACCTAGCATCAAATCATATATGAAACTGTAGCCAACTACGCCGCCCTGGGAAAAGTATTAATTTATGTGCAAGTATGTGTTGAAAGATATGCATAAAAAAATACTTTTTATATTTTGTAGGGATTTAACACTAACTATGAGGAGATTGAGGGAAGAGCAGGAGAGAGATACATCACAGTGTGAGGCAGGGTGGTTTATTTCGCTAAAAATATTGGCCAGGAGCCGCCACTGTTGGAGTTCTTTTTTCAAGCTCTCGCGCTTGTTTGCTTTGTTTAAATAATGATCATTAACCATGGAAGGCATTTGCGCCTGCACTCATTGTATGGAGGAAGAGAGACATGACAATAACGAAATCGTTTTATTGATGGATCATGGAATAAACGTTAAAAATGTATAGAAAAGATGTAGCAAAATACATTTAATAAAATCACAATTACTGCAATGACCAAAAGTAGTTAGTCTTTTTATTACATTACACGAACACTGTGTTACATGTTCATTCATGTTTGAGAAATTTGGCTTCAAATGCATTAATAAGTAACACATTAAAATACTAAGGAGATTAGACCGACAAATAACTTGCAGGCTATAATAGTTAATTACACAATGAGTAAACACATATTTTGCTGTTTATGAATGGGTATATAGTTAAGGGGCTTCCCGGAATGAAGCCCTCTGGTAGCCATTACCTGAGGAACAGGCTTATAGTGAGCAGGCAACGACTGCAGCATCCTGCTGAAAACCAAAACAGCAGTTCAGTGGGTCATTAAGAACCCAAACACACTGTTAACAAACTCACACAAATCCACACATTCCTTTCCAGCCAGGATGAAAGTTGTGTTTCCAGAAGTGGAACTTCCGTATTAGCATGTATTTAAACTTTTATACACATGAATCAATTAAATATACTCATTAATTGATTGAAACTGGGCCACACCGTCTAATAAGATGCCTGGCTACAACAGTCAGTAGTCATCCAAAGAATTTCCTTAAATATTCCCTAAACTCTGTGATCAGTGAACAAAAAAAATCAACAGGTAACTGAATCCTGCCAACAGCCAGTTTATACAACAGGTCTATATTTTCACAAACCACTTCTGGGGTTGAAGTTACGATCTAGATCCGTTTGTGGCAATAACCATCATAAAGGTGAAGTCCCCACCGATCCCAAAGTCCTCTGAAATGTCTACCTGTAGCAGTGAAGAATTTATACTGTAGTTTTGCAGCGAGTCACACTGTGTTCTAAACAATGGTGATCTCACTGTAGTTTATTTAGTTTAAGAAATGTTTAGAGAAGTAATTACAGAAAACCTTTTGGCTGACTACAGGGATGTTCACAAGTCTCAAGTTTTGAGTGGTAATGTTTACAAACTGCGACTCTAAATATGGGATTTTTAAGCTGTAAATGTTTAGGAGATATGCTAATTAGTCACACCCCGCGGTTATAATTGGCTGTTGCTTAGCAGGAGGCGGGACTGAGTGCTGTGATATACCCTCAGCAACATGAAGGATTTGCCTTAAATGATCGTAAATCTAAATGTTAGAAATATTAAAAATATATCTCACACTCTAAATGTGAAACTCCACAGTTAGACTGGGCTCTGTGACACCTTTCCAACCCCTTGAAAACCGTTATTAGCTGAAAACCGCTCACCTTGTACAAAAGTTATGGGACACTGGGGCGAGGTGAGCAGTTTTCGGGTCGTTGGAAAGAGTTTGAGATATAAATAAATAATTCCGTGAGTCTTGAGTCCCCATCACTGGCTGACTATTGACTAGTATTTATTAAACGTGTTATTGCTCCAGTGCTAAACTAAAGAAGCCAAACTTGGACACAAAGCTTGTCTTTTGCTTGCTACATCCAGAGAGGAAACATACAATCACCTACAGAATTAGGATCTACAAATGAGAAGGCTACAGATATTTTGAGCTCTACACACGGCTGGTTTCCCAAACCATCTTTAAACAAATATTTTCTTAAACGGCAGACTGAGCTTCACACTGAACTCTCTTTCTGCCAGTTAAGACAATCTTGCTTTTTGCAAAACTGGGCACAGAAACAGATCCACTGAGTGGAACTGGAATAAACAGTCTCTGTGGTGACCATTTAGCCAACAAAACTGCCACTGACATTAATACATGCAAAATAGGTCCATATTGCCATAATTAGTCTGTCATATTCAGTCAACAACATCTGTCTGTCTCTCTTGGTATCTGTCTCATACATTTAAACAAATCATCGTCCCTTGCACTTTATAGTACAGACATATACTGCAGGCTGTTGCAGGGTTTCTGTTCTCTGAGTTTGAGAAGTCCTGCATCTTCTGACTTCTGACTAAATGGAAACAGCACAACACCATTCGCAGTCAGAATCCCCAATGCCCCAGGCATGGTATATAGAACTGCCTTCGATACTAAACAGACTCTTCACTAATGGTGTGCAATAGCAGACCTCCAGCTCTAAATGGACATGCATAGAGGAATCAGAGGAATACACAAAGGCTAGATACATTGACAAAGTGAGTAGAAGTTAAATGTAGGTATTTTTTGTCTTTGTAAATATTTTACCTGTAGAGTGGTACATTTTTGAGTAAGACTGGCTTGAATAATTAAAATACTTAAGTATTTATTTAGTACACGGTTGGAAGTTGAAGACCTTTAAATTGTACAGTAATGGTTACAATATGAAAAATAAGTTCAGTGCAAAGTTTACATTAAGATTAGTCAGAAAGCATGAGTTTAGGAATCACCTCAAATTCAAAAGATAAGAACAATACAATGATGATAATCTATGAGACGAGAATTTTAATTTGTCACACTTAAACCCACTATCCGACATATAAGAGGCTACAATCTGTCACAGCCTGGACTGGCGTAGCCATGAAGCCGTGTCATGTTTTTGTTTTTTTCTGTTTTCTGTTTGCCCTGATTCCAGCGTTTGCTGAGGAACCTTAGTTCTAATTATGGTTTGTGTTTAGTTATCCTAGGAGTCCCCTAGGCGTTATCCTAGGTGTTCCCTCTTGTTGTTCTGTTGTGTATTAGTTCCTGTGTTCCCTTGTTAACCTGTACTGTTCATCCTCCATGTGTCAGACCTTGTTCAAGTGAGAAACCTCAATGCTTACGTGTCGAGCCATGTTTAAGTGAGAAACCTTAGGCCAGGTCTGGTTCTCTGTAATTCTGTTATGTCCCTGCTTGGTCCTTACCCCTGCCCCATCAGTGTGTTTGGTGCGAGTGTTCTCCCTGGTCCTGTCCCGTCTTCATGTGCACCTGTTCAGTTCATGTGTCAATCCTGTTCTTGCTGTATCCTGTTTTCTGTTCAGGTCTGTATCTGTTCCCCCTTTGTGTTCCCTTGTAGACCCACTAGGGGTCCCCGTCTGTTCCCTGATTATCACTCCTAGTCTTGTTATTCATGTCACTTGTTGTGCATCCCCTGTTGATCTTCCTGAGACCCTGATAGGTCCACGTCTTGTCCTGTCTAGTACTTAATGTATGCTACTTAATGTATGTTGTATTGTACGTCACTGACCTTATGTGTCAACCCATCTCCTGTTTGAAGTACTCTGAGTGTTAGCCCTGTTTTGGTTTCCTGTTTTCTGGAAGGCCTGCGTGCCTGTTTATGTTTGCCTGTTTCTCTTCACGAATAAAAGCAATTCTAGTCAAGCATGGCGGTATCCACGTGTGCTCTCAGTTTCTCAACGCATAGACAGGAGGGGACCATGACACAATCTCAGTTTCTATAGCAGTGTATGCTGTGTAAGGAGCTGGGGCTCGACGTACTATTAATTGTTGTTACATTAGACTGTTTCAGAATAAATATTGTGCGTCATGAATCTCTCGTAAAACTGTTTTAATACATTTCCACCTACTTTCATGTTGGTTTCAAGCAACCAGGTTACCATGTAAACCAAGGCAAATGCTGTCGGAATATTTGACAGCATTCACCTTCATGTTTTTTTCTCAGTAGATTTTGCCTAAATGACCATCTGACCGTGTTCTTTCCTCAAACTCTTCTTTAAAGCACTTTTTTTTTTGGCCCAAAAGTGGTTTAAACACCTTAAAGGTTTGACATCACAACAATTGGATAAACGCATGAGCTCGTCTGTATTCCCAAAGTGGTGTTTTTAATAGTTCCCTTTTTGCTCAGAAGAAACGCCAAGATCTGAGCAGCTTTCTTTTTAATGTTCCAAAAAGAAATCGTGCTTATTTATTGAATGTGTTCTGAAAACCTTGGTGCCCTCAAACATTTGCCAGACAATGTGAAGCATCGGAATATAATGAATTTAGGTCTGAATGAGTCTTCATTCAGAAGAAATAGATAAATATGCAAAGGAACCCTCTATGTGCGGATTAGATAAACCTGGAATAAACATACAATCATGTTCTGGTAGCAGGAGAAAGGCCTCTATTTAATACACCAGTACTGCAATTTTACAAAGCTCTGTCTCTCAGCTACTCTCTTTGAAGACAGGAAATGTGCAGCTTTGCTGATACCTGACTGCAATCTCAAATATGTATGTGATCATTTCCTTTCTATTTATTTGAGTGGGGAGCAAAGGAAAGGAAAGGGCACAACACTGCTGCTGCTGCTGTTTGTTTTTTGCTGCTTTTTATCAGCCAGCAGGTACTATGGGAAATTGCAAAATGGAAGGGGTGCTTCAATAATTGTTTAGTGAATACCACAGTAATGTAGCATCATATAGTGCAGTGACTGTGTAGTGTAGTTTATTGTACTTGAGTATGGTCTAGTGTAGTGCAGTATAGTATGATATAATGCGCTGTGGTGTAATATTTTATAGTATAGTACAGAAAATATATAGTGTAGCACAGTTTCATATACTGTAGTATAAAACTGTATAGTGTAGAGCAGTATGGTTCTAGGGTCGTTTAATACAGTATAGCGTAGAATAGAATAATATAAAGTAATACAGAACATTGACAACTCATAGAACCTTAGATATAAATAATATAAAAGGTCAAACACCTTTACTTTCACTGCAACAAGAATAAAATTCATGTCAATGTGAAACATTTCTGCAGCCCTACTATTGTTCCTAGGTCAACAAAACATTTTTGTACTATCTTTGTAGTATCTAGTATCTAGTTTTTGTAGTATCTAAGAGTATACTTTCTGGAAAAACCAAAAATGACAGTGTTTCTCTGTAGAAAACTGAAGAAACATAAGGACAGACACATCTGTTTTAGTGTGTGCTGCTAAAAATGCCTTTAAAAGTGTTATCCGGATGCGTTTGACTGATGTTGCCGACCCATTGCTATGCAATTTGGGATGAGGTAGGATCTCTCAAGAGATAGCCATTGATTTTACATAAAATCAGCATAACCACATAGTGCTGAGCATAAATACAGTCTTCAGCATTTACTGCAGACACTTAAATTGAACCTTTTCCATCAGGGCAAGGAAAAAATAGTTGCTATGAGCCAGTGATGAGGTTGATTTGAATATAACTCTATGTTTGAATTCAGTAAAAGTTACCTAGAATTGTTTCAGCACTTTTCCAATAAGAGGGGAAAGTAATTGTGTGTGCATCGGATTGAGGAGTGGCTCACAGCCATCACTCACAAACCCAGCGGCTATTACTCATTGTCCCACCTGGAGTCAATACTTCCTTATCAAAATGCCCCTATTTTTCTGTATCTGGGCTGATTAATACTGGGATCATTCCCTGCTATAATAGTCAAATACAAAGATTAGAAGCTCAGAAGTAGAATGGTCCAAAAATATTTTGAAATTGCTGCTTGGCTCCAACACCTTCATCAGTTAATGTTCAAACCTGTCTTAGGAGGAGAATGTATTATTGTATAGTAAGGTTCCTTACTATAAAAAAACGTAGGTTTTTAAAAACTCCGGCCAAAGTGGCGATTTTTGAAAACTCAGTTTCTGCGTTTGCGTGTGGCCAAGAAAAATGAAGGTTTTAAAAAACGCCACTCAGTGTAGAAGTGTTGGTATGTTTATACTCATGCACGGAGGTACTGTCCATCCAGTATGAAGGGC
>JBBPDH010000036.1:13953671-13968744 GCA_037974565.1 Clupeocharax schoutedeni | reverse complement strand
CTCGGTCTGTCTTGGTCTTAGTCTTGGTCTTGTCTTGGTCTCGATACCCTCTGGTCTTGGTAGTGTCTTGGTCTTGGCGGTCTTGACTACAAGACTAGCTGAAGGTAGGATTCAAACCCATGACCTCTTGGTCCGGAGGCAGGTATCCTGCCCAATGAGAACTTAATGAACTGGTTTTTGTAGCCCATAGACGTAATATAACTAAAGTGAGTTTTGCATTATATGTCCCCTGTAATTTATCTTTAGTAAATATGAATGTTAAACCCAGCCTTGTTTTGCTTCTTCCTGTCTTTGGTTTTCTCTGTGTCACATGGCTTTTGTTTTGGTTGTCAGCTCCACCTTCGTTCTGCCCCTCAGTCAATTTATTCATTTGTGTTTTGCCCATGTCTCCGACTGATCTCAGGTGTTTCTCATTGTAAATAAGTATTTGTATCCTTGACTTTGAGTCATTGTCAGTCCACACTAACACTTCCCATTTGGATTATTTCCTGATGTTTTCTTGTAGCCTTTACCCATGTTTGGTAAACCCATATATGTGCCTATCTGTTCTTGTCCCTGTTACAGTCCTTATAATGGTTTTCATCATTACTCTAATATCTTGTGGTTGTACACTGTTACTGTCCCTCTCCCCATAGTTATATCCTAGTTTTCTGGGTAGGGTCAGCCCCCTTTTTCACTTCTCAGCTTCTGTTCCCACAGTTCAGTCTCTACCCACATTCCCAATTTAATCTCCAATCCAGTATCCCTTGGTTCATTCCCAAGTCTCGGTCAAAAGTCTGTTCTTCCACCATCTTGTCCTAAACCTCTCTTTCTGTCTAGTCCCTGATCTCTCATCTCTCAGTCCAGCCCACAGTGTCTGTTGCCACTATCTGGTCCCAAGTCTCTTTTCTCACAGTCTGGTCCACACTCATCTTCCTCAGTCTAGTCCCTGGTCTCAGTCCTCATTACGTAATGTTCTTTTAGAATCCTGTGTTCCTAATGTTCTGCCTCAGTCCCCACCCCCCGAAGCTGGTGCCCAGTCACATCAGTCTGAATCCTCATGTTCCATCCTGGCATGTGTCCAGACTTTTGTTCAGTCTACATTTCAATCCTGTATGCAGTCACTTAGTCAGTCTCATTTTCAGTGCCCCAGCCGGGTCTTGATTCCGGTCCTCTGTCCAGCCCTTCTGTCATGTAGCCTGTTATTAGTTCAACCCTGTGTCCAGTCTATTATCCCATTCAGATCATGGATCCAGTCTTCTGTCATCAAACGTCTTATTTTGTTCGGGGCCCCTTCTCTAGACCCACGCCTGTGGTTATCTATCGGTCGGCGGCACTTTAGAGGGGTGGGGGGGTTTGTCTGCTGTATTTGTTTTGCCCCTTACTGCCTTTGTTTTCCTCAATCCCATGCGGCTTTTTGGTTTGGTTTTCAGCTCCACCTTAGTCCTGCCCCTTAATCAGTTTATTCACCTGTGTCTGAGTCATTGTTTGTTGCTCCACTCTGACACTTTCGGTGTTTTTCTATATGGATTATTCCCGGCTGTTTTCTTTTCTTTACCCCATGGTCTCTGTCGTGCAGCAGCCCATGTTTATTTGCCTGGATCTGTGTTTACCCTGGTTGTGTGCCTTAGTCATATTTTCCAGTTCCTGAATAATAAGTGTGAAGGTTAATAACTGAATAATAAATCTGCCGTTTAAAGGCTAATTCTCATTTTTTAAACTTGTACCATGACTTATCGAACCTATCGTTTTTTTTTTCTTTTCTTTTGTGGTCCACTGGAAGAGGTTCAAGAGCGGATCGAGAGCATGGAACACTTTTTAACTACTGTCTTTGAAAAGCAAAGCTGAGACGCCTAAAACCGTATTAGTTTGGATTTCCCAATGCTGCGTCACAGACTGGTGCATCCAAACAGACTGCAATCCAATAACTTTCCATTGACAGGTTTCCCGTCTGTCATCTTTATTTAATATTCTAAATTATGTAGGGATTGGTCACTGATGCAATGTATTAAAACTGCCTTAGATTGGAGTCCAAATTTAATTAGTCAAGGGGTGTTTCACAAGTTAATCAGATACACTTTCGGACCTCTAATTAAGAAGAATAATTATTAACACCCTTCTCCCACAGGACTGGACACACAGGTTCATATTTTACAGCATTAATTACGTGTCTTGAAAGTATTTGGTGACGTTTTTCACAGCAAGTGTGGCATGACCAAGGAAATTGTTTTGATTGGCGCTGCCGCATTCATATATCACCTGAGTAGCCTTTCTGTCTCTCTCACTCTCTGTTCATCAAACACACTAACCTGCACAGAGAGAGAGAGGCCTGCATTTAGGTTTACTTTTTTATGGTTCCTCAGAACACTGCAGAAAGTTCCGCCGAATTGAATTGACCATCCTTACATTCAGAAGTCCATTATTTCTTGAGTATGACTTCTGTGTTTCTGATTAAAATCTTCCATTTCGGTCCTCTAGTACTCCATCAGTTGACCATAATGTAAATCGACTATAGTGGGTTTTGTTACAGTGGTGACTTGACAACACCCCTTTGGGTAATAATATGGGAGACTTCAGTTTCAGTTTTAATGGAAATTACAAGACCGTTGAGTCTTGTAAAGGACCCGGATTAAGAAATCGGAAAAAGAGAAATCATGGAAGCAAAGAGGAAGAGACAAAAGGAAGATGTCAAGAACATTGAGAACAAAAGACATGGAATTTACACCACAAAGAGCACTGCACTAGTTACTAGACTTTTCATCTTAGTGGAGAAGGGAACATCTGCAAATTTTGACAATGATGTTCAAAGGAATCTAACACTGCAGTCATTTCCTGCACCAGAAAGTATGAAAACGTACACATTAGCCTGGAATACATCACAGAGTTGCTAGATACTAAGTAATGTCAAATAAAATCTATTATAAAGTGAACATTTCCAGAAATAAAAAAAAATAAATCAGAAGATGTACCACAAAAACATAAAAATAATCAAGTAAAGCAAAATATTCAGCAGTTACTAATATATCCATAGCAGCCCCATCAGAGTTTAAACACCTTACATTTTAAGGATCTCTGTTCTCACAATTGTGTACCCACTATTTCACAAGCAGTTACTGAATAATAAGTCCTACAGCACCTTAATATATTCTAATTAGATCCGCAATGTTCATGTATAAGAACAACTGAAACGTCCCTTTTGTTGTTGTTGCTTGCCCCGTATGTCTTACGAAACTTAATAATAATCACTAATTACTAATAATAAAAAACGTAATAATTCTTGCCTTTGTCAAATTTGAGCAACTCCATGGCGCAAAGTTTAGCTGCATTCTACAGCTAACGTCTGTAAATAATGCTTCACATCACACTGAGGTGCTGGTTGGCACATACATTTTCTTTTCACGCGGTTGGAAAGCAATGCGACCTATCAATTTGCCACAACTGTGTGCGTGTGCACAGGTTATAATGTGGGAAACATATGAAACAGAGTGATTTATTCATGAGGGATTTCACATGAGTTGAGTGAAGAATGCAAATCAAATGGGCCGTTCGAATATTAGGTCATGCCCAGTGAATGCTTTCACTTTTTTTATATGATACTCCAAAAAATATATGCTTTTTATAATATTTTTCTATTTTATACTATATTTTAGTAACCATTTTAACTTGTAATCCCCATCTCTAGTGCCTTTTCTTTTAACTGTGTTTGCTCCCGCAGGAATCCCTGTGGAGTGCTGTGAGGTCTTCCCTGTGGAGTGTGGAGGCGGGTGGAGAGGGTGAAGAGAGGTCTTAGTCCAGCTACTATCGATCAGATGCCTGAAGACCTTGAACCCCAACCTTTAGTGCCATTCAGGACACAGCAGGAGAGGAGGAGAAAGAGGATGAGAGGGTGAGTGAAAACATGGATGGGGCAAGCCTTTAGCCAAAAACAGGGAATATGTAAATAAAAAGGGGAAGAAGAAGCAGGGAAAAGGAGATCAGCAGAACATATCAGCAAAACCAAGGCCTGAGGTAAGAGGAGGAAAATGAGAAAAACAATAAAAGAAAGGTCAACAGAAGGTAAAGGGTGATGGAATGTATCGGTATTCTAGCTGGGAAATGTTGTGCACTGATTCCTTTATTCCTGTCTGGGTGGTGGAAGTTCAGCAAAGGTGTATTTTAGGAAGGTGGATATGAAATTAAATGAAATGAATATAATTTTTCCAGCAAAACGGGTGTCTGTAAATGCAGCAAAGGTGAGGACAGATTCTCTAACCCCAAAATTAGCCACTTTTTAGGGAAAACCTTCAGTCAGTGAGGGGTTTTTCCTTCATCAAAAGAGGTAATATAGCAGTTCAGTAAAAGTAGAACCTCATGCTATTATGTACACACACACACAATCACACACACACACACACACACACACACACTGCCAACTCTTTTCAAGTTTGGACCAGACAGTGATAGAAAAGGTATTGACACCACTAATGCTGTTTATCCCTCACTCAAAGGAGGTTAGCACTGCTGAGCTAAACTGCCGGCTTTAAATTATTAACTACTCCTGAATTCATGAAATAGATCTCTATATTGTCCTGATAGATCAATCATGTTTACCTTGGCCTGATTTTGTACCAGTTAAGGTCTAAGGTATGAAAGAAAAAGAGGATGATTTTGCAATGCAGCTGACTCAAGATACCTTCCTTCTGCAGGTTTATTTATTTATTTTTATTCTTGATGAAGGCTGGGATCATGTATTGATTTATGAAATCAATAAGAAGAATTTGCTGTTTCTTTTTCTTCTTCCTTTTCTTCCGCATGCATAAGTATCCTGTTCTGTTCTGTTGATTTGGTTTGTTTACACACACAGCAGTCAGCGGCTTGTGAGTGATTGCTACACGCAAATGGAAACTGTTTTACTTTTAATGGAAGTTACAGTAAAATATCGATATTTATTGATTTTCATTGATCATTTTGTCCAGTTTATTAGCACCGCACTAACATACATTTTCTCTTGTATCAGTCTTTGCTGTTTCTTACTATATACACCTTATAAACAAGCCTCTGTAGTCCTTCGTCATCTGATTCAACCTCTACCCTTCGCTTTTACCACTTATCCTCTACCATCTTCCGTCTTGTGGTCTTAGACCTCAACATACTCCCGACTGCTTTAAGGGCTGCGAGTGTTGCCCAAAGCTCCCAGACATGAAGCCCATAGTTATATTTCAAACAGGGGGAGCGGAGATTACAAGTCAAGAAGCTGAGGATGGTTCAGATGGGGAGCCATTTTGAAAGAAGGAAAAGCTGTCAGGAGTGATTCACTTCCACCCCCACCCCCCCTGTCATATGCCTCTGCCTTCTCCTTCTGACACCCACTAATTGTCTTTGAACTTTCCCCTGCAATGATTTCTCATCTCCCCCAGATTTATTTGGTTCTGCAGCCTGTGCATTCGCTGTTAATGAATTTTAGCAATCAGAGGATTATAATGTCAGCAATAGGTCATGAATAGGTCGTAAATGAGTGATTCGTCTCTAAACGGGGGGCCATTCATAATGGGCCTGTAGGAGACAGAAGAACTAAAAAAAAAAACAAATGTGTGTATTAAGTTTAGTTGAAGTGCTTAGTCATTGCTGTACATTAAAATGCTAATCAACAGAAAAGCTCCTTAAAGCTTCTCCTGCAGAGAGCATATCCCTCATATTTACCAATAACAGTGAAGGACGAGGACTGTCCAGAATTATTGAAATTATAGACGATTAAAAGTGTCTAAATATAAGAGAGTCATTTGGGGGTATTTTTAGAAGTTGACACTCGTTTTGCTGTTGCATTCAAACGAAAAAAAAGTGTTATTTAATTAAGAAATCAATTATAGAATCAAATTGATTTTACTGTGGGAACATCTCTGGTTTGGGACCATCTCTCATTTCGGCTTGCTTTTTGCCCTCTGGAGGTGTGGGCTTATCACCAAGAGCCCTGACTCTCTCTTAAATCTCTCTCCCTCTCCCTGCAATCGGAGAGGCCCTGAGGTTTATCGGTTATGTGGGAGATAGGTATCGTCAGGTTGCAGTATGGCTGCTGTAGGAACAAGTGGCTCTTCCTGCTCCAGAGTGGCTCTCTATGGACTCTCTGTTTGTTACAACTGAGTGCAATCAATAGTGCCAAAGAGATTAGGGAGGGCCTTCATCTGATAACAGAAAAAAAAGAATAGAAAAAGAAATAAAGTCAGAAAAACACAATCATATTCCTGCTTGCCCTTGACTAATTGGACTGTCACAAGCGTTAATCATCTGCGCATGATACCCTGACAAGTTGAAATATTAAAAACAGGAGAGAACTCTCACATGCATTGTTGAGATATGACTGCTGGCTATTGTTGATGCGTCCTCTTTAAATAATCCAATAACGCTTGTGTTGATAGGGGAGGAGGGGTGGTGGGTGTGCATGTGCATATGTGTGTGTGTCTGTTTGTGTGTTTAGTGATTCTGAATGCAGTTTATCACGCTCTTCCCATGGGTATATCACACATACTGACACGCAGGCTTGACACAGTATAATCTAAATGTTGCATATGGTATTTGCAGTGGGTGTCAAAGCCTTTGCAAAATAATCAATATAAGAACGCATGACTGCACACATCAGGTTAATTCAGTATTACTCTGTGAAGATTATGCTGAACCTAAGTATTTTTATTTTTATTTTATCCCCCCACCCGTTGTGTCCAGCAGTTTAGCAAACAGAATGTGATGCTGGATGCCATGATATGCCAGACACATTTTGTTTTGTCAAGTGGCGTTTTAACGGTTCAGTATAAGCCCCTCATGTTAATTAATGTAGATCATACGTGGGGGGGGACAGAAAGAAAATAGTTGGAAGAAAGGAAAGAATAGCAAGATAGAGACAACAGAGACAAAGAGAAAATGGGAGAAATCCAAATGAAAGTAGCCGCATCGCTCCGACTGCTGCCTCTGGAAAACAATTACCAGCCACACGAACACAGAACAGAATACAAGCCAACAGCCCATAACTGCAAAGATTAGTTCTTTGGCGAGGATCTGTTCTGTATCAGTGGTTATAGGCAACCTTGATGTGTGGCGCACACAATGTTTTTTGTACTCATTATTGTCAAAGCCGTAATTTACCTCTGAAAATTATTTGAATCCTTTCTAGCAAAATGTGATTGGTGGGTTCAAATAAAGAATTCAAAATGTGTGTGTATGCCCATAACTACCTGTATGGATGCATATGTGCATGATAGTGGGTGTGTGTGTGTGTGTGTGTGTGTGTGTGTGTGTGTGTGTAAGTGTATGTCTGGGCCTGTATATATGTGTGCATGTATGCATCTGCCTGTGTAAGCCTGTGTGTACATGAGTGTGCATGTAGTGTCTGGGTTTGCCATGGAATGTTTAGTAATGACGGTGAAGGGCCACTAACACTGAGGCTGAGGAAGCCCGGAGGCCGTAAAAAACCGGCAGCCCCACTGGAGGGCAGTGTGCCAACCCCAAGTGGCAGAGGGGCAGTGCCCCAGACATGGGCCACCTGCAACCACAGGATAGGAGCCCCTGACGGCCAGGAACAGCAGTGTACCCAGTCCCCCCCTAGTGCTCAGAAGCCATCTGCCTACTGGACATGCACCCCACCCCACCTGCCCAAACCATAATTATTTAAAAACAGTTGACTGGAATAAGCATAATTGATTAGCATGATTCCAGTTAGTTTGTTTATTTATTTAAGCTGCTGCTACAATGAGGCAAATGGCCGATCCACTCTCACTCCTTATGTGTGTTTCTGGTTTATGTGTTTCTGGTTCTGGTTTTCAGTTATTGCCTGGCTTGTACTCCCTTGTGTGTCTTAGGTCCCTCTACTGTTTATGTCTGGCCCTCTCTGGTCCCCCTGTTCTGGTTCCAGGCAGCCTTGCTGCTCAGGGCCTAGTTGGCCCGCCCTAACTGCTTGCGGCTGCCTCCTTATCGGCTGTCCTGAACCGTGAGCGTGCCAGCCTCTCTCGTCAGAAGAGCTAGGCCTGTCCTTACAGTGAGCCCCAGTAAAGGGTCTTTGTGGGTGCTGCGTGTGGCTACAGGGCCTCCTTGTTTAGTGTGGATTTAGTTGACTATGGGCCTCATCAGATGGGCATGGCTGGCTCAAAAGTGAATCCATTAATGTGGCCTTCCTAGGAGCCATATGTGAGTGCTGGGCCCTCTCACCAGGCAGGTGCCTCCAGAGAGATTGACAGCCAGTGCTCAGTGTTCTTCGTAAGATAGATATTTCCTGTCTGTGTCTCTAAGATAACTGTACCTTGCCTGTTCTAGCCGGTTTGGTTCCTGATATACATATACATGAATGTCTGTCACTGTAAACACTGCCCCTCTGTTCCTGTTATCCCTGTACTGCATGAGCCAGTGCTCCATGTCCACTTTACTCCCTGTTTGTTTTTGTTTTTTTCTTCAATAAAACTGGTTGCACAAAAATGGTGTTAGTATCATGTGCTATATCAGTACATAAGTCACTATTACATATATTAACAGATTTGGTAAAGCGTGCCACTCCAAACCACTATTTGTGTTAACTAGTACTACATCAGTAGAAATGGCATTTATATCCACCCTGTAACTGACCACAACATTTTGTGTATATACCATAGTGTACTATTTTGGGAGAATTGTATTTTGACTTATACCATATTTAATATTGTTCTTGTCTTTTATTTCTGCAGCCATAGTATAAGTAGTTTCCTCTGGGATCAATAAAGTCTTCTGATTCTAATTTCTTGCACAATTGTTCTCCCTGCTGTTGACTCCCTATCCACTTTATGAACTCCACGTACCTTACGTGTCCACTGTGTTGGTGTACAATTACAGACTGTATCTGTTGTCATGCACAATTTGTTAGCCACCCTCTACCTCATTCATCACTGGTCAGCCCCTGTCACACTAGTAAGAGTGTATCAGGCGCTGCAGTGTTATTGTTTTTGTTCTTTCTTTTTATTCAGCCAAGAGCAGCTCTCTGGTGAGCCACCAGTGAAGGACTAGAGGTTCGCCAACACAAGTTGTCTTTAAACATATGGGCTTTGACGCACTGCACACCTTTATAGTGCCTGAAACCTGTTGCTGTTTCTAATAAAGTGGACATGGTGCAGTGCTTGAGTCTCAAAGAGACTCTGAATCAGAGAGTTGCATCGCTAAATAATGCTGCCTCGCTGAAAACAGTGCCCAGTCTAATAGTTTTTTTTTACCTTTAACTTTGTATATGGTGAGCATTTGCCCAGCCATTGCTTTGACAACTGTATACAACATCACAGCATTTATTTTCATCCAGATTTGCACTTATGTTTGGCTGAGAGAAGCACTCTTAAAATCTTCTCCAGCACATCCCAAAGACTTTCAGTTGGGTTAAGGTCAGGACCCTGTTGTGGCCAATTCATGTGTGAAAATGATTCCCCATGCTCCCTGAACACTTTTTCAAATTTGAGACTGATGAATCTTATTGTCACACTGGACTATGCCCATGTCATCAGGGGGAAAAAAATACATTGATTGGATAACCTGGTCATTCAGTACATTTAGGTACTCGGTTAACATGTTGTTGGCACACAACAGTGCTGAGCCTGGACCTGACCAACCGAAGAACCTCAGATCATAACACTGCCTATAGAGGCTTGTACAGTGGGAACTATGCATCACTGGTGCATCACTTTATGTGCTTGTCTTTTGACTGACGTGTCCATCACTCTGGAATAGGGTAAATCTGGACTCGTGAGACCACATGACCTTTTTCCACTGCCCCAGAGTCCATTCTTTATGCACTAAAAAGTGGTTTTCTTTTGGCCACTCAGCTTTTTAGTCCCAGTGCCAGTTCACCACTACTCTTCCAGGTTTGCATTAAAAATACTTTAGACAGTTCTTTACCCAATATCATCAATATGGATGTTTAAGAAATGAGAAGTTACTCGTTGTATCATTTTGAGTTCAATCTTAATCACTGAAGTAATTATCCAATCTGCTTATTTAAATCCTAGCAGCACTTTTCGGACAGGCACTGACCTTTTTATGACTATCAAAGGCTTTCACTAGCAAATGCACACATGGTTAACTCACGACAAGCATGCAACGAGGGTAATAAATGTATGGAAAAAATAGAAATAGAATTCATAATCAGAAAGCTCCTTTAGTTTTGTGTCAGTGCGTAATGATGAAAATGAAGACGGGGGGGAAAAAAGTCATTATCCTTGCCCCGATCCTTGTCTGAGCCTGATTAAGTAATCTATTGTTTCTCCCCAGAAGGCAAACAAGTTAATATTTATGGACGTAGGGAGATAATTGTCATTCCCATAATCGTGCGATTGTGAACCATTTAATTCTGCAAACTCTCCACTCGGCTACACAGACTCAACTAACATGGCCCATTTAATTCATTTTCATAAAAATCAATACAGTCCTTTAGGGGGACAAAGGTAAATGACTCCATTAAACGCCAGGCTCTAATCAATGCATAATGAATATGTGATGTCTTGGGGAAGGGTAGGAGAGGTCACATGTGTGGACGTGCCTGGCATAACCAACTGTAGGTCTAAATTAATTTTGACGTTCCTTTTTAGTCAAATTTGATTCATAATGGCAGTCTGATCACCTAAAAAAATCTTTCCTCAAATAACACTGTCCACTTGCGTTATTCAAACATGGCTGTTTGCTTGGCCTTTGTCAATTCCGGATGGGCGAGTGTTTGATGAGGGGTTAATAAAGACGTATCGGCCAGGTTTAAAATGTTTCCATGAGCTGCTGTTAGCTTGAGCAGTGTTACCATCACCAGTCAATAGAAGCAGAGGCAATAATCAGAGGGCTGACCTTCTGCAAACTGGTTAAGCCACCTTAACATTTCAGTACACCACACATTTTAATTTGACCCTACAAACCACAACAACATACTGATGGGCCAATTAACTTGTGAATCAATATTTGTACTATTTGCCATGGCTTAGAAAGCATGTCTGTGAATAATGTGGTGGCAAACAACAATGATGGTGCGTTTGTATGAGTGAGGTATCGGCCGGTGTGGATCAGAGAGCCACACAAAATCATATCACTGTACAACACAGAAAGTTACATGTTATAGAAGATGAAAAAACATCTTAATTGTTGCGATGAGGTTTTAAGTAATATTCAGCCATTAAATATGTACACGAACATTACTGAAAGCCTTGCCAAATGTGAAAAAACAAACACACACACACACACACACACACACAATCCTGAGGCCTACTGTGATGAAATGTCAAAATTAAAATTTGATTGAGTATTCTGGGAAAGAAAATGATATTACTTAATTGTAGACGATTTGGGATGATAATGAGGATTGTAATTCATTCATTAGCAGATTCATTAGCAGGCAAAATGCCTTCCTCCTCTTTAGTGTCTGGAAAGTGGGGGAAAAAAATCTTTTGGTGCTCAGTTATAACAAGCCAACCATGTGACTTACTGTTAGCTAATAATGGACAGCTTACAAATAAAACAGGGTTGGTGAGAACAAGGCAAAGATAAGCACATTAAGCAGCTATTAAGCAAACGTGTTAGCATTCTCAGTGCGTACATGTGATTAACATTATGTATAAAATGTAATGTACTGCTACAAATTCGAAATATACTGTGCAATGAACATAAACTGTTTTTGCACTGTTCATGTGCAGTAATGGTCACAGCAATCAAAATCTGATTCTGTTTCTGATTCTAATATGCTGAGGGAAAAGAGAAAAAATTCTTTAGCAAGCGCAAGGATAGAATTACATCCATCTATGAGCTGCGGTTTAAGACAATGTACATACACAGAAACATTTTAATGTGGGGTGGGGGGACTGATGAGGAGTGGGAGTGTGGGAGTTTTCCTGGACGAATCGCAGGGGCATGCACTGCACTCAGTGTCTTGCGTGTTTCACTCATACAAATTGCTGGGTAGCACTACCCAGATAGCACTAGCGCTAGCTCTGTTAGCACCAAGAGAGAATATGCTGTGGGCTTTATAGATTCTGTACACTCAGAGACTTTAAAGATTAGCTTTTTCTCCATACCCAGTTTGTGTGTGTGTGCGTGTGTTTAGATGGGGCAGAACGAACACTAGGCCGCTTTGATGCTCTGATTGGTCAATTGGTCGCGCAAAAATGCGTCACGGTGCACAGCGGGCAAAGTTAAACAAATTTCAACTTTGAAAATAATGGGTTTCAGAGTAAAGCGTAGCGCATGCCACGTTCGCTCTGAAAGCCCCTAGAGAATGATATTGCTATCAACTCTTCCATCTGCCCATTTTGAAATGTAAACTTTCCACTCACTGGGCCAAGTAGCGCATTCTCATATGCATTCTTCATTTTACAGAGCACCTGTGGACAGAACTGGACTGACTTAAAGTCACATGGTGCAATTAATCAGCATTATATTTTTAATGCAATATTTTTCTGTGATTAATTAATCAAATTTAAAGTGTTCATTTGACACCCTAATTATAACATTAAAGCCACCTGTTTAACATTGTGTTGGCCCTGTTGATTATGCTGAAACAGCTCTTATCTGTCAAAGTATGGACACCATAGTCATATTCTGATGCCCATGTGCCTTTTGTTGGTGCTTTTGGTGATGGACAGGGGTCAGCATGGGCACTCTGACAAGTCTGTAGCTACACAGCCACATACGCAGCAAGCTGCAATGCACAGTGTGTATCAAAACCTTTGCTATAGACTCCTTTAAAATACTGTGCTGCAGTAGCTCTTCTGTGGAATATGAATAGACAGGCTACCCTTAACTAGCCTTGGGTGCCCATGACCCTATTGCTGGTTCATAAGTAGTCTTTCCTTGGACCACTTTTTTTTTTTGGTTGGTACTGACCACTACATACCAGGAACACTTCTGGCCATCACAATCTGGTCCACCACAAAATTGCACAGATCCTAACGCTTGTCCATTTTTCCTGTTTCCCATATCAACAGGTGCCAATGTAATGAGATTTTCAATGTAATTCACATTATTTGTCAGGGGTTCGTATATTATGGCTTATAGGTATCAGTAGGTATAGTATCTGTACCCACAGTGAAAAGACAAACATATAAATGAATTACTTCATATCTTTGTAGGCTGTTTAACTACAGAGACAGATTACAGAAATACTGTACAGCTACAAGCTATTGCTCCCAAAGCAGTAAAAGCAAGAGAAAAAAGGCAATTGTACCTTTTAAAAGAATTTTTAAACATAGGTAATGATTTTTTTCCCAAGTCAGTAAATGAACCTCTGACTTCATTCACTTCTTACTGTTAGGCCTCGTCCACACGGACGTTCGAAATGAACGTGCTCTGAACGTCCTACGGCGTTTTTGTGGCATTTGGTCAGCAAAGCGTTCGACTGGCGTTAGACTGACACCGTTTAACGCCAGCCTGACTCCCAATCTGTAGTTTGGTGTATTTACCTGTGGGGACAGTAATTACTCAGTCCAGAGTTTTAGGGCTAGACACGTGTGTCATCCTGGTTTATAGTGTAGATGAAGAACTTCTGCGGAAATCATTGCATGTCTTCAAAAAGCACAAAAAAGTCACTTGTTCAGAAATTGCTGCACTGCGTCTAGCAGAAACAGCTTGGAGAGCATCAGTATTCCTTCCTTTTGACACAATTTATACATTAATGTAATCCCTTTAAGGCCTTTTATGTCCTGACTGCTAGAGTACACTGTTTACTAAGTTGCATACTCTTGTTCCTAAAGTGTCTACATCAGATGGGATGACATTTTTCATTCCGTTTACATTTTACGGCATTTACCTGGCACTCTTATCCAGAGCTTAAGTAGTTGACATTAATTCTTCATGCCTGCAAAGCTAAACTCAACATCTGCTTTTAACCAAGTTACTACCCGCTAAGTTGCACACATTAACAAACAAAGTGGCTCTGGATAAGAGCGTCAGTCATTTTCCCCCTTCAAAAAAAAAATTAAATGAGCATCAGATTGCTGGGTATATTTGGACAACAGAAGGCTGAACACATGACCACAAAAAATGATACACAAAAAAAAAAATTCCCACCAACAGTTATGCCGTCTGTCCAGTGAAGTGTGTGTGTGGGATTTAGAGGAGTGAGCCCTTTTGAGTGGGTCCCAGCCCTCAGAGCACAGCATTGCTGATATCAGAGCCCAACAGATGCTAATAAGAAAACTTTTGTGCATTGTGTTAAGAAGCAACAGCCCCTGAACAGAAACTGTCACGGTTCATAAAGCGAAACCCAAGCAAAGAGCAGTATATCATTTTAATCATCAGTCCCCTGCCAGACCCATAGTAATGGAAACTCTCTCTCACTGTCTTTGTCTCTCGCTCTGGCACTTTCACTCTTGCACTGACTCTCTTTCTCTCTCTCTCCCTCTCTCTCTAAGCTTAAGAGCATGACAGTCCTTTATTTACAGTTTGAGGGAAAAAAGCAGAGCACTTCTGACCCCTCATCAAAGCAATTGCAGTAATTACAGTTTGGCAACAGCTGTCACAGAGGCCATTAGATCTAATGAGACATTAAGCTTCTCCTTTTCACACACATTACCTTTCCTTGTCTTATGACAGGTACTATATATCCATAGTGTGGATGCCAATACATGGAAAACAGACTTCCTCCATTGTCGTTTATATTTATATTCATAATGTACTGCTTAATATAGTAAGAATGGCCAGAATCCAGTGGACAGGGAACCTGGCTATGGTCTTCAAAACAATTAGGTCAGTGTTCATAAAGATTACACCTAGGTGATTACACCTTTTCTTGATCTGATTTAGGCTTGTTCCAAGTGATGACTGACATGCTGAGGTGAAATATGGGCTAGGGAGGCGTTGTGAAGCATTTACTTCTTTAAAAAAAAAATAATTTTATTCATACTACTTAAAAGTAGAAGTACTTTTTTTGTTGTTGCCAATATTAGCTTTCAGTCATTCTTGTTACCAAAAGAAATACAACAACGATAACAAGAGTAAAACCCACAACTAATGAAATTGTCTTCATTTTTGGTTCTAAACTTAGGGTTAGCTTAGACCTAGCAATGACTCTTTACATTTACATTTACATTTACGGCATTTAGCTGACGCTCTTATCCAGAGCGACGTACATCAGTGCTTAAGAATT
>JBBPDH010000036.1:13846083-13858992 GCA_037974565.1 Clupeocharax schoutedeni | reverse complement strand
TTAAAGTTATTTCTGTGACCATTGTGAGTTTTTCTTTCATTGATCGAAGGGTACCAACAATTTTGTCCACATGTGTATAACATCAAGTTATCAAATATCCATAGACAAACTGTGGCAGTAGGCACAGTCACAGCAATTCAAGGACAACATGGTGGGGGGTCTTCCATATTTATAATGGTGATGACCATTCAAGCCACACAAGTATGATGCCACTCATTCAGACTGGCATTATGAGAAGTGTTTGTTTCATCCTAGATTGCTTTTTTCAGTGAGGTGCAATACAGGGTAGACAGCCAATCAGAACAGAGGTCATTAGAATATTTCAATATATTTTAGGTACAGTGACAGAATCTGCTTTTTTTAAGGATAACAAGAGTGGTGGATAAGTGCTATGTAAACATTGTGTGTGCGTGTGTGTGTGTGTGTATGTGTGTGTGTGTCCGTGAATGATGTATGTGATGATGAATTTAAAAAACACTTCTCTAAATGCAATTAAGTATGTTTGTTCTTCCAGCCGGGTTGAATTTGCAATGCCAGTCTGAAATGAACTCTCCAATTAGCGAGTTGTCTCGGCCTTGGCTTCTGGCGATGAGACCACCGTAAGAGGTGAAGAATTAGCCTGGCTGATTAGGCACAAAGCACCACATCATGGAAGCATGTAGAGAGACACTTTGCCTCCATGTGGCAGCATCCGGGATAACATCCGTTCCACTAGCATCAATGCTGTCCAGGTCACACATGTTCTTATGAGTTCTTGGCGAGGCCTCGAAGATGACGACATCAGAAGACACACAGGATGTGAGAGACACTCACAGCACCTTTGTGGAGCATGATGTCTTCACTCTGCATGTGTGTACAAGCCGCTGTGTGTGCGCCACTGACTGCTCCTTAATCAAAGTGACAGCCACAGAAGGGTGAGAAGGCTTCTGAAGTCACATTGTCAAATGAAGCAAGGATGGACAAATCAGTGTACAGCCATAACATTTCCCCAGCCGCATCTAAACAGCACGGTCAATCAGCATCAGGAAAGAAGGTGAGGTTTTTTCCAGCATAAAAAGTTAAAGGCCATCCAAATGGAGGATTTGGGGGCAGCTTTTCCTTTTAAATATTTTTCCATATGTTTTGAGTTCTCTTCTGAGTTTAGCAGAGAGCTGTGTAATGCATGAGCAAACAGCGCAGACCGGTTATTGTCATATCACATGCACAACTTGAAACTAAGCAAGAGAACATTACCTGAGGCTATGCTAAGTGAGCCTGTCAGCCCAAATCCCACAAGAAAATTGTTTTGTGTCTGTTAAATTCAAATAAATGAATCAAATGCACATATATAATATGTTTGTATGTAGTCTGCAGAAAGAGAGAGAGAGAGAGAGACAACCACCTGTTAGTAGTAAGTACATATTAGTAATAATTGTAGTTATAATAGTGATCAATTAATATATCTATTATTAATTCATACATATATATTATTTGGGATGTGGATGCCTGTATTCTGATTCAATTGTCAAATGAATCAGGGCTGTCAGTAATGATTCTTTTAATAATATTGATTATTTTGATGATTAAAAATAAATCAAATAAAAACATAACTTCACAAAGACAGAAACACACACATATAAACGTCCATCTTTTTTAGTTTTCATTGTAGATACAAGAGTGACGGATTTTAAGCATTATCATAATGGAGGAAATATTCAAATTACCAGTTAATCATATTAAATTTTAATCCATTATATACATTGTATATGCAATTAAATACTAACGCCCAATGACACACATCCATCCACATAATGAAACATGCGATCCATCTGCAGCTATTTTATTCTGAATCAGTTTTGCCACATTACACGGCTGCTCCCATGCGGCTTATTTCATGCCTTAGATCGCCAAGGTAGAACGGGAAAAAGCCTGATGAAAATAGAGCTATTTGGTTGGCATGCAGCATAATGCTGCTTGACATGGCACTGTGACATGGGCATGGCAGCGTCTGGAGAGAGGATGGGATGTGTTCAGTCGGGGAGTTCACGCCATTCCGAGCACAGCATGTGTGTGGGGCCAGCAGGGAGCAGGTAGTAAATTATCTGCACCGCAAATTAAGATTGCAGGTGGTTTAGTGCCCCCTAGAATGCACGGACACACACATACACCATGGACTACATCAAATGCACACACTTGCATGCACACGCACATCTACAATACACCTACGATGACCTTTGTCCAGATCATGTCTGTTCACACAATGTGCTGCACACATGCAGTGACCTTTGTCCATATTGGCAATACTGTATACAGCACTGAGCGGAGTCGATTCTGACCCACTGCAGACACCAGTGTGGATGCAGAATGGAGCTGTATTTCAGAATAAAAGACATATTAATTCAGAAAACATCATACAAACAAAACCACCACCACCACTCAGGGATGAAATAAACCATGGACTGTCTTTGTCACTGACCTCTGTTCTCTTGTCTCTGTTCTCTTGTCTCTGTTTGCTCCCCACCACTGCTAAACCCTGTTTTAAAGAGTCTAAGCCCGGTGCATATGTAAGGCTGCTCCACCTCCTGGCCTTGCAGCACCTACATCATATGATATGAAGAAACTGGAATATGTTATTGTAACCAGTCAGGCTGCCATGATATAATTACAGGGGTTTACAATGCTCACTCCACTCTCACTCACCCTACATCGTTAGCCTCGCACTTACAGACTACATGGGCAAACTAGTTTGGTTGTGTGCGTTGACAGAACGGCAGTTGCTACAAAAGTATGCACTTGTGTGAGGAGCATAGGCAGTGATTAAAGTGTTTTCAATTATGTGCCAGGTCACTGGCATTAATATAATGCCTGATTTAAGAAATTAGGGAGTTTTCTTAAAACAAACTATAAACAAAAGCAAGTGGGGTGGGAAGTTTAATGATTTGAGGACAAACATTAAAGGAAAGAGAGGAAGCTCTCCTGTGTGGAAAATGTACAGAGGACAGATGGAGGGGAAAGAGAGAGAGAAAGAGAGAGAGAGAGAAAGAGTCAGACAGAATACAAAATGAGGTAAAGTGATTTTCCATCTCCTCTAGTATACAAATGCAAACTTTCAATCTACTTGGTCTCAGAAAGTGTGCAGTAAATCACTCTGCTCATATTCCAAAGCACCTCCAATGCTTCTGATAAGTCTTTATCACTGACTGCTGGAGAGAGTGGTGGGGGGGGAGAATGAGAGAGACAGGCAGAGAGTGAGAGACAAAGAGAGAGAGAGAGATGGACTCTAGCCCAAACAGCTTGATGTGTATTCTCCTCACAAGGAATTGACCTTGAGGTGAAGCTGGGGCTGCCACACTCAGCACACTGCATTACTATGTCTACTGCCACTCTGTTCACCTGACCACTCAGAGACCAGCACAACCGAGAGTTAGAGAGCCGGTCAGCACAACACCAGAGACCTCCTGTCAGTTGTATTCAAATGGTTCACTCATGGCTAGCTTAACTAGTCGGCTGGCAGGCGGCGATAAAATGTTTTGTGCTGAAAAACGTCTCACTGTGCCGCATTACTTTTGATTTCAGTCTTTTCATGATTTTCTGTCTGTGAGTCATGTGTCGCCACATGTACATTTCCAAATACATTTCCATTTGCCGTGGTGCAAAATCTCACCTTCAGTATAGAAGAGTGGGGTCCATCAATATCTCCGCACGCATGATGAAAAGCTTAAGCAATAAGAGGTGGAGATGCAAGAGATTGGCTGCATTTAACAATTAAACAAGAAGGACGAACCCTCAGGACTGAACTAACCAAGAGGTATGAACCCCTAGGGCTGTATAATGATTATCTTATATTAATCTATAATAATAATAATAATAATAATAATAATAATAATAATGCATCAGGTTTTTAGTACATGGCTCCACTTGAAGCTGTTTGATAGATCATCAGAAATGTGAAACATTCATATTCAGCTACACAGAAAAACAAAAAAGATTTGAAGGCTGTTTTTAAGGACAAATTATAAATGTGAGATGGGCTATATGAAGTGCAATCATGGACTTGGATTCCTGGTTAAGAGTGAGATTTGTTTTAACTGGGATTTGGAACTACAGAACAGAGGTGCCACCACACCTTCAAAGAAGACGAAATTGAATAAACACGTGTACCATCATCATCAGCCTTTATTTGTCACATCCCTGATAGGAATATTTGCATCAAAGCATCAAAGAACATCAGATCATACTTTTGCAAAATATAAAACCATCAGTAAATTATACATGCAATGAACTGACCATGTGCATGTTTTACAACTTCTTCATTTACCACTTTGACTTTAGTAACCAAGTTTTGTCACTTTTTTTTTTTTTACTTTTTGGGTCCGGCATAGTGTGTTTTACGGATTAGGTCCAGGTTGTTACACCTCTGGGTGGTTGTGTTGGGGGACAGCCACTAGAGGGCGTCCTGGGGTTATGTGTGTGTTTTGCGTTTGAGCTGTGTGTCTTTTATTTTGACACCCTGAGTACTTATGCCAGGGAGCAGCTGTAGGGGGTACTCAGGGTTTATTATAGTGACTATATAAGTTGTGTTGATGTGTACCTTAGTGTCAGTCAACCATTACGCTATGTCTCCTTAAAACCTTATGTGCACTGTGGTAGTAGCAGTTGCTTTCATTTATCTTGTTTTGCCTTTTATTTTTTTATAGTTCTAGAGTTTTGGCTCACGTGCCATTTTGGTTATAGTTTGTGCTGAAAAAAAGTCAATTCAATGTCATGGAAGCCTGCATGCAGTCATGTGTCTTTTGGGGAAACTCGGGGGGACGTGACATAAGTATAGGCAGTCTTTAAAACAAGTGTCTTTACTTCATGACTTCATTGGTTCTTTGTTCAGTGGATGGTGCTATAAGGGACCATTTTGTAAAAGATAAGTGAAAAAAAAAATGTTTAAAATCACTTCATATCATTGTTCTATACCAATTATGTGCCACTTTTAAAAATGCAGTCCACCACAAGACCACTTAACCCTCAGCATAACCCACTTCTTTTATATTAAAATGTTTTTATTTTTATTTTTATCTCAAACAAATGGTGGCTACAGAAAGTAGTTGGTCCAAACGATGTGTGTTGGTGGCCGAGTTGTAAAGGAGAGAGATTGAGGTGACTCTGACATGGAAAGCAAGTGAGTATGATGTTGAAGTACATTTCTGGGTCAAATTGACCTGGACGATAAGAGTCAGGACTGTAATTACCAAACCTGAAGAGAGCTGAGAGGAAAAAGAGAAACAGCTGGGTATAACTGCAAGTCAATGGCACTTCAATTTTACTCAGTTTCACTCATTGTGGTACTTATTCCTTAGCCTTGTTTGAGGCAGGTGAGTAATCATGTAGCATTTAGGCGTATTTGATTAGCTGATTCATCCACTTCACACTTAATGATGTCTTTAATCTATATATAGTGCTGCGGCCAGACATAGACAGGGAGGCGGAGGTAAAGTGTTGATATGTTGAAAATCTATTTACAGTTCAGTGAAAAAAGATGAGTCATGAAAAGTTCTTGGAATCTTAAGTGTGAGTTATAAGAAGACCAGACGTCAGTAGCAGCGGACGATGGTGGCAGAGCGGTCCATTGTAGTGCCATCGAGCTTCTGTTTAAAGCTGTCAGCTTTTTCAAAGTCCACTATCCTCAAGGCACTATCCTTACACATAAATGTAAATATGATGACGACCCCTTTTATACTTTTATAAGCCATCTCCTCATTGATGGTGAGTGACGATCTGCTGCCAGACATGCTGGATTAGACAGGGATACCCCTCTTCCATGTGCCAGAAGGTGCTGAAATGACGGGAATTGCTCTTTCAGCACCTTTTAAGACTACTTCTTGATTGATCCATTTTCTACTCACATGGATGACTGGATGCTTCTCTCCTTCAGAGACCTGTGATAAGACCACTGTTTCAGTGGCATTAGTATGTACTATGCAGTTGGAAGTGTGGGTTCCTCAGTACTGGAGCTGACATGATGGCTGTCTTCAGGGCTCGGAAGACCTGTCTCGTCTCCTCCATCCATCAGACCTTGTCTGGCTCACCTTTTCTGGAAGCTGTAAAGGTGAAGTTGAGCATGCAGCGTAGATAGTGCCACAGACGTCAGGGGGAGATCAGACCATCTCAAGTTATAGACTGTATAAACAGTCATGGCACAAGGCGGGGTGGATGACCATGTCATTCGGGTAGGCAGTGTTGTACTGGCAGTGTGACTGGAGGACCACCTCCTTCAAGCACTGGAAAATGGCCAGAGCTCTGTGAAGTTTGAACAGAAGAACCTGGTACTGCCAGTGGTTTGTGGGGGTGCTGGTTTGTTTCTAGCTATTGGGGTCTAGCAGGTATAGTGTGTTTTATCTGCAGCAACCTATAGAGATTGGCCATGACCTTGGAAATAAAGGATGATCTCTTGGTCTGCCAGAATGGCTTGTGATGTCTCCAGGTGGACTTCAGCAGGGGCCCTATAAAATTCTCTCCTATCTTCTTGAAGGAGATGCTGGGCATGGGGATGAGTGGTACAGAAGCTGGCTTCTTGGGGACCTGGGATGACATTGGGGGCAGCTCTGTTAGACGTTTGGTACCTCCATGACTGTCCAGGGCCAGTGGAAAGAATCATACAGCTTGCCCAAGGTGTTCTGAGTTTCTAAATGTCCCCCTTGTGGTGGGCCATGTGCATATCAGTATCGATTTGGGAGCAGCCAACAAATCACAGGACTTACCCCAGAGGACACAGCAGTAGTACTGGAGCATCTTGTACAGGAAGAATGAGGCTGGCCGAGCTGGCATATGAAGTAACGAAAAACTAATGAGCAGCAGTTGAAGGAAATCAATTGGGCATCAACTGAAATAAGGAAAACTTAAACTAAACAAGACAATAACAGGAAGCAAAGTAAAACGGGGCTCAAAAATAATAAATCTAAACAATTTTAGATCAATGTGTATTTGTAGAAAGATTGATTGCACAAATGATTCCAATAACACCATACCCACAGTGAAGTATGAAGCTCATCATGAAATGAGGCTGCCTTTCTGCAAACTGCGCCGGGGCGTTACAGGTCACAGAAGAAAACGGAGTGAAATTATAGGAGTGTTTAATTTCATCAGTCACGCAAAGAGAAATGATTGAAATTAAGGAATGAGCCTAAATTAAACCACAATGCTGCAAACAGCGAATTATGTATTATTATGTCTCGAAACTGTAACTGGCAATAATAGCTATGGGACAAGAAGTAATGTCATTCATTTGTGGGGTCATTTGTTTTCCTTATCAATGTTTTTTGTAAAACCTTTGCTCATACTTTTGAACACACACATTGTTACTGGAAACCAACCTTTATAGTGTAGTGTATGAGACGTGTAGCCTACACATTAGGCTGAAATAAGCTGGAACAAAATGACATGAATCATTAGGAATGCACAACCTCATCCCAGTCCATTAGTAAGGCAGGTTGACAAATGCTTTGTGATGTGTCGGTGCGAGGGGGCAGGAAAGGAGATGGGTGTGTGTGTGTGTGTGTGTGTGTGTATGTGTGTGTTAGGCTGTGGTTGGATTTGGGTTGTGCAGATTAATTTGACCTGACATGATGGCCTAATTCATGGAGAGAATTCAGTGGAGAGAGAGGGAAGGATATGAATATAAAGGCAAGAGAAACAAAGTAAGAGCAACAGCTTTCCCTCAAAATGCACTAGATTACAAGTGTTCTTTTTTGTTGGGGGGAGGGGAGGTATCATCCCATTGCTTTGACAAGTGATTTATTCCCATAAACACACCCCCACACACACAAACGTGTGTGTCACTTTTCCTGGACATGCTCCCATCATTATTCCCTTGGTTAAAACAGACTGTGTGAAATGCATCATTATCACCAACCTGAATAAATTCACATTGCATAAACAGAACAAATGTCACCCGGAAGCCTCATCAGTCTTGGATCTGAGAAAAGCCTTTATGAAGATGCAATCTGGACTTAAAAGAGCAGCACAGGGTGGGAGTGCTAATGGGAAGAACACATATGCCAGTCACACTTAAAAGACGTGTTTTTATATCTGGGTTTGATCCCCGACTGTCATGTATCTGGCAGGCAGAGTCTGGAAAGCTATTATACTTTAAGAGCTACAGTTGCATGATTGGAAAACTCTTTCACTCTTTCACTCTGGCTAAAATTGGGTTTACATTCAAAACTGATTCTTGTTATTTTAAATATGATTCATTATATGTCATTAAAAAGGCAGCAAATGTTTGGTCACAATTGCTGATTGAAATGTAGTGTCTTTAGCCCAGTTTCAATTGTCATTGTAGCAGAAATTAATAATAATATGTAACACCTCTCCCTCCAATCGCTGAATAATATACTCCAAATCATGCACAGTCTGTTAAGCCAGACCCCTACTTACTTCCAGGGAGTCTTGTGACCAGCAAGGCACAAAATTACCTACTTTGACAGTAAATGTCAAATCTGACTGAAATGAAAACCACTGTTTTTATGAGACATGTTGGACAGGACAATCATCCAAAGCAACTTCCATTCTCTAACTACAGGGAGAGACTCCCTGGAGCAACTTGGGGTTAAGGGTCTTCCTCAGGAACCCAGTGGTGGTGCTAAAAAAGTAGGATTCAAACCCATGGCCTTTTGGTCCAGAGGCATGTATCCTACCCTCTAGGCCTCCAGCACGCTGTGCACAGGGAACAAACCAACGTTACTCCAGAACACAATGCTGCATACATGTGGACACGACAGGTCTACAGAGATTACTCAACGCTCCAAGCTGAGAACTTCACATATTGTTGTTTTTATCCCCTGTCCATGTTACAGCAGTTACAGTAACAGCAGAAGAGCAGGAAATGTTTAGAAAAAATTGAGCCAATTAAAAATGCACAAATCTAAATAATACTGAGCATCTCAACCTGAAAGTCTTTGTCTTTAAGATGTCACTGCATGTTTGTTCAATATTCTTTTAATCAACAAACATGACAAAAAGAATGAAACATTCCTAGGCCTACATTGTTACATAGTTTGTGAGAACCATTAAAGAGTGACAAATAAGAATTCTTTTTAATCTAAGTTTTGAGCACATCGACCTTCCGTTTTTTTGTTTATGTTAAATGGCTCGGGTGAATGGCATTAGAGGCCACAGAAAAAAGCACAGTAACAGTTCAGATGCAGCATTGTGAGGGTTCAGAGACATGTTCCTGTCTCTTTTGTACTTCTCTGATGTACTTCTTTAGGCCTTTGTTCTCATGGAAAACCAAAAAATAATGACCTACTTATCCTTGCAGTGAACCAAAGTTTGAAAACCCCTAAATATGACACAGATACATGAACAACAACCCGACTATCTCTGATCAAACAAAAACATGCACAGGCCAAGGGACAGTCACTATTACCATTTAGCTGATTTCAGATATTACAGGCAATCATTCTTTTTGTTATTAAATTGTTGGGAGGGAGAGGAAGACGGCTGCTCGTGGGTTGGGTGAGACAGCAGAGAGAGCCTCTTGTTGGCTATGGAATAAGAGGGAGGAGTTAAGCTTTCAGCCAGGAGATGATTGGCAGTGACTGGCCATCATTGCCGACCCACCAACTGGAGGGCGTTTTGGTTCAGGGTCGAAATGCCCAAGGAAAGTTGGACGCCACCTGACGACCTCATATCCTGGCCGAAAGCTTCAGTCACTTCTAGAGTGACTGTATGAAGATGCAGTAATGTAATCTATCACTGTATTATTTTAAAACAGGAAAAAACAGCAAGAGTTTTACCAAACCAAGCTAAGCATTATCAGTTTGTAACTAATCAAATCATGTTACATCAAGGTCAAGGGGCATGGTATGCAACACAGAAACACATTTTAGGCATTAGAGCATTTTTTTAAAGTGTGTTTATTTTTTTATTTAAATGATTGTGTTTGCCAACAAAATTCCCATTTAATGTTAGTTTCTAGTTGTTCTGCATGGAGAGTCCCTTTGTCTCTTGTTAGCACAGCCAATGCCAGACACTTGTACTTGTTGTGGAAGCAGAGCAAGTGTCTTCAGAGTCAGAGCAGAAATCTTACCAGAGCAAGAAGATATAGACCAATTGTTGACCTACAGGACACTGCTTTATCACCTAACCACAACTGTGGCCCAAAAAATATCATTAACAGCACACACGCACACACACGCACATACACACTTGATATCACATTCCCCATAACCAAAAAGATCCCTTTGGACGTTTGTGTCAAACGTTTCTGCATAAAAGTCAGCGCTCAGCAGGGGATTGGCTGAACAGCAAGGAGAGACGGAAAGACAGACAAGAAGAGAGCACTGGTGCTCAGCGGTGCTGTCACTCACACGCACATGGACCGACATCCCGCCTCCTGCCTGCGGGCTTTCAACAGCGATGACAGGCTCGTCATAGAAAAGAATTATCATTCACATTTGGAGGGATATAACATTGTGTCGTCGCGCGCTCCTGGGCGCACAGATAGGGCCAACAGAAGGCATGCAGTCACCGTGACACACAGCCCATATAAATGAGTGATTTACATGCGCAGAAATGGCCCGCTTAAATGAAAAGGCTAAAATAAAGAATGACTGAAGACTATTTCTGAAACGCAGAACAGAATGAGATTGCGCCCATCACATCCGAGATTTCATAAATCTCACATCAGCCGCTAGTTATAGGAGTAATAACGGTTGTCTCTCTTTTACCCCTTTTTTCTATTTGTCGGTACAAAACACTGACAAAGACACGGCCAGTGCCAGTTGAGGATGACAATATTGCAACTTTTGCCAGGTTAGCTCCTAATTTGAAACTGTGGTAACCTTTGTAAAGAGTCATACTTAACACTAAGCATTACACTCCTGTAAATTCTATGCTAGCTGGGTTGTACCTTTGCTAATCAAAACAGCTAACATTAGCTAAAAATATTGTCTTTCATATAAGAATTATTTTATATTAATACTGCATTTTGTGTAGTAATTCACTGTCATTCTTTTATTTTTGTTGCTTTTATAATCCAATAAAAACGTGAAAAAAACAAAAAATCTTGGCACCCCAGACCCTTAAAAAATTGTTAATGGAAGAGGGACACATATCCATGTGGTGTGGTGGTATATGTTTTGCTATGTTAAGTCATGTCTATATTAATGGAACATAATTTCTTCTTTCTCTCCTTCTTTTCTCTTATTTTCCATACACTGTTAACTAAAATATTTGGTAGATTTCTTTTCTGTTTGTGGATTTAATTTAAAATCAGTTCAATTACTGTAACTTAACATCACATGGCAAAGGCCTTAATTCTAAGATTAACTTAGATTTAATTAGAATTACACACTGTCCCTGTGAATCCAAATGAGATAGAAAAGCTTCGGTTATTTTCAGTGGAGCGGTCACTGTTATCTATAGTGATATTTACTTTTTTTGTCAACAGGTAGTGCTGAAATGGTCTTTTTAGATTTTTGGTTAAAATGTTTGAGGCCTTCTCTATTGCTCCAGGATAATATTTACTTCTGGACAGTACACTGTGTCAACTATGTAGATCATAAATGGCTTGTGTATTGTTTGGTTAGGTGTTGGCTAGTTATTATGTGACAGTTGTTGTATAGATGCTCTGACTGCAGTATCTTGGTTAAATAGTTGACATGGATTTAAGCTGTTTTTCAGGTAAGAAACAGTCGTGGAATTCTTAAGCACTGATGTACGTTGCTCTGGATAAGAGCGTCGGCTAAATGCCGTAAATGTAAATATGTGGGGGATTATTCGGTGTCCCAGATGCTAAACTATTAAAAATAGTTCATCTAAGTCATTAGGAAACTGTAAGTGAGTCAGATACGTGTCTGCAAGTTCAAGAGAGCACAACTTATCACTCCATCACTCCTGGAAGATTGTGCTAGAACTTACCCTCCCAGTGGCAATAAGCCCCCCGCCCCCAAAACCTTCCAAAAAAAACAGGTTTGTCAGTTTGTCACACACTGGTGTTTCAACCAAAGTTGCCTGATGAAGCTCTTTTTGTGTGGTTACCAGTGATTACAATGTTCATATTTCTCGTGTCTTTGGTTTAGAAAATGAACACATTTTCAGTTTGCTCTCCTAACTCTTGGATGTGATAAGTGCAAAATTAATAAAGCACTCAAGTGAGCTATTCTGTGTTTTCAGTATCACTTCTCATTAGATTGAACAGAGATTCACTCCATTTTGGAGCACTCCAAAAAGCTTGTCTAACAGTTTTGTTCAAAGGAACACATGTGTAGCCAGAGCGTATTTAGTTGTATAGAGAAAATGAAGAGGACACAGGTAGGCATATATAAAAAACACTTCTGTGTTCTTACCATCAGAGAAACAGAAATTGGTTAAAAACAATGGTCCTTGAGATGTGTTATTTATCTTGTGCTGTCATGGGGAAATGGCTTGGAGATAAGAGGGAATGAAGGGCACACCTTAATCACAGCATTATGTACGCATTGTTGAGTGACAGCTGAAGGATGACTAATGCTGCTCCAGGTCTTGCGCTCATTTTCCCCTTCGCCACGCGAGCTGGCGTTGCTATGGTGCCCAGCTGCAACACAACAGTTGAGGCTTAAGTCTGCAAAAAGCACGATGAAAATCAAACAAGATAAAAGGGTGCAGGTAAGTGGGTAAAGACTGGAGGCAGTGCAGAGAAACCACAGAAAAATATCTCTTAATCGGTCCCTCTCTCTCTCTCTCTCACTCTCTCTCTCACACAGACACACACACACACACACACACACTTTCTCTCTCCTGCTTTCTTTCTCTGTCACACTCTCTCTCACACACACTCTCTCTCTCCTGCTTTCTTTCTCTCTCTCTCTCTCACACACACACTCTCTCCTGCTTTCTTTCTCTCTCTCTCTCTCACACTCTCTCTCTCACTTTCTCTCTCTCTTTCTCTCTCTCTCTCAC
>JBBPDH010000036.1:13807478-13817608 GCA_037974565.1 Clupeocharax schoutedeni | reverse complement strand
AGGACTGAGAAGAGTCTTGACGCATGTTTCCCTCTTCTCTTGAGCGGCGGAGGCTCAAGTCGAGCTGTGCTTGAAGCCCTGAGAGGACGAGAAGTGACACGTTGTTTGATCAGTGCTGTTATGTATGGTGGTGCAAGACCGTTTTTGGCCTTATAAGCAAGTGTTAAGGATTTGATCCACACGAGCCAGTGGAGTTTCTTTAGTGTATATCCTTTGTAATCCAGACAAATCTGATGACTTTTCAATTCATTTCCAAGGCGTTATAAATATGGACTCATGCCAGTATCATTGCAAGCTTGAGAGTAGCCCACCAGCTAAATATATCTAGCCAAGAGTGACTCTGTGGTTAGGAACTTTCCACTGATGAAGGGCTAAAACATGAACTGTGCATGGCAACACATGGCAATCTTTAACCATACACCAACCAAGTAAATGTTTCTAATAGGGGAAGATCATGTCCTGGTGGTTAGTGAGCTGCCCCTGTGATCAGGAGGCCATGGGTCCGACAACCTGGCTGCCCACTTCTTCACTCGGGTGCATAGGTTAAATACAGAATTTCACACTATTCACACTGTGTGATGTGCTGTAGGGTGTTGTGGTGTTTTCACAGCTGACAAAAAATTTACTGTGGCCTTTAATAAATTGGTTCAGAGTCTAATCCTTTCTATGGCCTTAATCAGTACTGTGACAGCCAAGGTATACTTCCATTCTTATTGTATCATTTACTGTTACATCACATATTCTCCTAACAAGGGCAGAAGCAAAACTATTACAAATTGGATTTGTTTCATTAAACACATGTAAAACTAGTGGTTGGAAAATTGAGAAAAGTGGAAAATTGTCTCTTGCTAAATATATCCCCAAAGATGCAATTAGCTATATTTTCACTGGGAAGAGAAGACAGCATGGTCCTTTTCACTTGTGCACTCAGACAAATTGTGTAGCAGGTTTTCTGCACACCTGAGCTGGAACAGGGTTGAAATTGGAAATATGGAGAGAATGGCCATTTTAACTTATGCTATTTTAAGAAGCAGTGTGGTGTTTTAAAGTAAAGCATGTACAATACAAAGCTAGAGGCAGCATTTTCATTTATTTAATTTCTAGTCAAAACAACCATTCTACAGAACAACAACCTCAGAGATTGTACACCTTTCAGTATTTTCAGTATTTAGTGCTTCCAAAGCGTTAATTCTGGGAATCTGCAGGTACACTCTCACATGTACACATGTGATATTGTAAAAGCAAATAAAAACCTTATCTGAGAAGTTGGTGAGTGGCTTTTCATAAAACCACATGCCAAGTTTCTTGTGGTGTTTTGTACAGTTTATCTTTGACACATAGAAATCCTTTCCTCTCATAGTGGAAGGATGGCCAGAACCTTGTACAGTTTTTTAATAAATCTTGAGCATGAATGGCAAATTGATATTTTCCTGTAAATCTTGAGCATGAGTGGCCATTAATAAACTTTGCTTTCTTGCTTTCCAACCCTGCTTTCAGACTAGAAAGTTGTTTTGACTGCAAACCTTTATGGTATGTGATAAATTGTTCGTGCTTTATATCTATGCATTGTGTATTAAATCACATTAAGTAACTTTCTTTAGCTGTTTCAGGTTCTCCTCAGTGCCATTCTAGGAAGACAATCTCTTGTCTCTCAACAGCCTTGACCTCATTAAAAACTAAAATATCTGCTTTCTTGCTCCTTTCCAGTCTAACTTTGACTCCAAAGGTACAGTCCTGTCATTAAACTAGCTCATGGAGATGCTGTTAAGATGACTGTGAAACAATTTGAAAAGAATACACTCTTAATCTGTCAAAAGGTGAGCCATTATAGAAGCACTCCAAGTAGTCTTGACTGTTTTTCATTTTCATCTCTAACCCATTTTGCAGTACTTGCTGTATAGTATAGCTGCCATGGAAAGAAGTATGAAAGCAATAACAAGCAGCGGTTCAAAGAGTGAGTTTGCAAACAACCTCGTCAACCACCCTATTCGTGTGTATTTGTAGTCAACACAAAAAGACGATCTGCTGGCGATTATGAAAAGTGCCTAAACCACATTTTCACGAGATCCATTTACCCTCCTAAAGTCAGACGTTTCTTTGTGAACAGACAGCTGAAATCAAATTCGAGAAAACAGCAGACATCGTAACGTCCCTCTGCAGAGTTTGGCTTTGTTATATTACAGCCATAATCACATTTGATCGATAACAACTAAAGATTCCAAAACAAAACAGAAAACACCCGAAAGTTCTGCAGCGTTATGGGAAATGGAGAGTCAGGAGAACAATCATCATCTGCTTAATGGACTACGCTCAAAAAGGCGCTGATTTACAGGGCCACAAATAATTTATTGTGCCGGTCCAGTAATATTGTTGTAATAAGCCATCTAAAACAATTTATTGGATGTTCTCCAAGCATAACTCAGAACTGCCGTGCATGTTTTATGGACAATCAATCACGAGTTTAAAAACATGCGCTACAGCCTCGGCGTGCCTCAAATGACATACATGTAGGTCAGGGAAGGAGTGAGATTGGGAAGAATGAAATAAAGACTAAGGGTGTGAGAGTCTCTAAGTACATTCTGCACTTCTGTGGAGCGATATTTGGGCACAGTGATAATGTATTTTAAAAAGCTGATCTACTGCTAGACAAATAAGAAACTAATCATTTTTGTTTTTAGCGCCTCAGGCAAAAGTTAATTATTGTTAGTGCGAGATATGTGTGTTTGTGTGCTGCCTACTGCATAACAAACACAAGCCTTGTGCTTCCACACACTGGCCACTTTATGTGGTAGCTAACGTTAAGGCCCACTACGTAGGTGTTCAGTTACAGACCCTTCTGTTGTAATGCATTTGTCACCTGAACTGTATTATGTCTATCATTCATCAGGTTCTGAAAACAGAACCAGGGTTGGCGAGATTTGCATCCTGGAATGTTCTCATTCACAGCATTGTGGAATTACTGTTGCACAAAGTACTGAAACTTCAATAGCTTTTCAAAACAGCTATTTGTCAAACAAGGTAAGTTGCAATAAAGATGAACCTTTATTAGTCACACAAGTGGGGAACTTGCCTTTAGTTATACAGTTAATAAGATAACTTTTGATGCTTTCAATATTTTCAGTTATCTCGATTAAATAATACCTATCTTTGTCACGTGGGTGTTGTGGATGTGATGAATGGGATGCATATGCAGGAGTCTTTTTGTGTAGTACTGTGTAAAACAGAGTAACATGCAGCAAACACACAAGGTTCAAGAGAGATGAAGGACTGGCTCGTTCAGCAAAGGGTACCAACGCAGGAAACAGAAGAACAACAGCCTTTACAAAAACACACACAGCATTCCCCTGGGTCAGATGGACAAAGGGCCTAACATTAACCCTGTAGTGATGTGACGGGCAAGAGCACTAATATTGAACCTTACAGGGATCAAACTGCCAAATGTCCTCCCAGTGACACTTACAGGGATCAGAGAGGCAAAGGCCTTCACAGTAACACGTACAGTGTTCATGCCAGAGAAGCTGTCTCAGGACTAGGGGCCAGGTCTCACACACCTGATGGGTGAGGCCTAGACAAAACATCCAACACCAGTGGCTCGGCAACAGGCCTCGCCATTGGATCTTCATACACTTAACGAACCTTCAAGCAAAACCCCACCATGGAGTTTGCTGAGGAGGCAAGCCACCCATTCCTAATAACAGAGGCCTGCAAACTGTATGTTTGATTCATTACACTTTGGAATAAAAAATTGCACCAATTTTGTAATCAATGATTAATTTATTTATTATGTATTAATAAATGTATTATTATGTCAAGCAGGGTTCATTAAGTATCAGCATGAACTGTTCGTCCAGCAAAATAGTTCAGGAGGGATTCAGCAATTAACCTTATAAAGCTCTCCTTAATGTTAAAAAGAGTTTCACTTGAATTAGGGGGATTAGGGATCAATTTGATTATTATTATAAATTTTAAGAGCACGGTAACATTATCGCAGCGGAAGAAGTGACTTCACTTTTCTGACAGGAATACTGGTCACACTTAAGACATCATTTATTTTACATGAGACAACATAAAACACACAAACACAAACTAAACATGAATGAGATGATGTGATGAGGGTACTGAAAATTACTGAAAAATCCTGGAACAGCGAGCTTCATGAAGAATTAAACCCAGTACTTAACAAAGGTTAGCACATATGTCAATCCTTGCACCAAGTTATCAAATTATCGAAGACTTATACCTATTAGTTGATTTGGAGTCTCAGGAGAATTTGAGTTGAGAATTGAAGAAGTTGTTCAGAAGTTGGCATTGTCTAGAAGCTCTTGTAGGTTTCTGCTCTGCTCCTCACTGCTGCTCTTGAGAAGAAGATTGGAGCTCCCTTGAAGTTTCAGAATGTGGGTGAAGCCTGGAGAGTTGTTGATCTTGGGGTTTCAGAGGTGAATGAAGAAGTGGAGTGGACAGATGGTTATGAAGTTTGGACTGATGTTCTGGTCCCTGCTCTGCCCATTGCTCATCTGCTTTGCTCCTCTGCCCAATGTCTCTGTGCATCAGAGTGCCTTGTATGCTGAGGGAGCAAATGGGGAGACTGACCCCCACCTTCCACAGCTTGGCAAATCAAAAAAGGGCAGCAGGGCCTCAACAGAGGAGAAATCCTCTGCAGGCATGAAACTTCTGTTATCTGAATAAAATTCATAACTTAGGAACAATCTGTGCTCATAATTTTGTTTATAGTGTGATTTCGCGGCCATTTAGACATCAAACACATTATACTTTGGACAAATATTTCACAGATAATGGCTTAATTTACATACACAGTCTAATTGCAACCATAATTATCCAAAGAAGACTTTGAAATGCCTAAATATCATGATGTTATAATTCACTTCCTCATGCATGTTCAGAGATTTAAGTTTTAGTTTAGTTGTCCCTCTGTGGCCGGAGTCAAATGCTCATTTATGACTTTCTTTAAATAGCTGCCTAGATTTCTCCATTTATCTCCTCAAAAATAGGTTTTATTGTCAAATGGTTATTATAAACATGGATATTATAGCTCACTGTTCATTTCAAGACCAAACCTGATTTATTTTATCATAAAGCAAAGAAGAAACTTGAAGGAGAGCTATGCGTTCTTGGTACCAAGGTGATTTGCAAATTAATTAGGGAGAGTTAGCACACAGGATAGTTGTTGCTGAACACACATTTACAAATTCAAGTAATTTTGAAAGCATATAAGAAACACAGAAACTGGCCATTTCCCCTTCTTTTCTGAAGGATTCAGTCTGTGTGTATGTGAAAGGAATGCAGGACTCTTTACATGACTCTGCACTCCATTTAAAGGAAAATGTAATTCAGGGCTAGATTTAATCCTTGTTGTTCAGACTGTTGTTGTGATGAATGTTTTGAAATTGTTCCATGGTATCATCTGATATTGAGTGATGTGATGCTATGCTCAGTATTGGTATGAAAATATGGTCATTAAAACCAACTCTGTAGAAGATAACCTTAGCTGAATCTCTCTCTCTGTCTCACTTTCCCTTTCTCTCTCTGTTTCTGTAACTGTTTCTCTTTTAATCTCTTTCTCTTTTGCTCTCTTCCTCTTTCTCTCTCTCTTTTTCTCTCATTCACTTTCTCTCTGCCTCTCTCTCGCTGTCTCTCTCTTTCTCTCTCATTCACTTTCTCTCTGCCTCTCTCTCTCTGTCTCTTTCACATACACACGCACACACGCACACACACATTACACACACTCACACACTCTTTTCCCATCCCATTGGCCACAATCCAGTAGTGCTCTGCACATCCCTGCCATTGTCCTGCGGCCCTCTGGATAGCTCTGCTCATGCTAGGGACACAGATAATCCGGCCGTATTATGGCCCGTTATTTAATTACGCCTCCTCTGTGCTAGGGCTTATCTGGCTGGGCTGGTCCCCTACCTGCTAGAGCTCTGTATCGGCTAAAAAGGGAACATTCCTCTAATCAGTGTTAGGGCTTCCCACTGCTTTCTGGAGCCACTAAGCCTGGCTCTCTGCTCCTGCACTCCTTGTCTGCCTGCGCTCCTCTCCTTGCTTCATTGCCTTACTGAAAGAAAGTACTAGTGCAGGACAGCTGTGGGCCACAGCCTGAAGAAGGCATGCGTAGCTGTTAATTACACTTAAGGAGTGTGAAACCGTTCCATGCGAGTACAGCACACTCAGCTGTAATTTCTTTTAGCTTGTTTACAACAATGTTAAGGCATGTTGAATAACTAGCCCTGTGTGTCAGTATGCACAATACTCATACACTATATGCTTAATGAACTATAGCTCACAGTCAGGTAACTGGTTATCGCTGGGACAAAACCATTTTACTTTTCTTTGACCTACTTCAAAATTATAAATTGAGGATTATAAAAAGCATTACAGTAAATCCCCAGTTTTATGCGGATCAGGAGTTGCGGATTCAATCACACTTCTGTCTAGTGACCTACCAAGTTGCATATCTCGGCAGGGAATTTAAATTAAAAGGGGCGAACATGGGTTTACCTTCACATTATCTTTAAGGGTAGTTCATTAAACTGAGTTTAAAATGAAATTAAAGTATATGTGTTTTTTTATAGGCATATTTTGGGGCATGTATATTTTTGGGACATGGGATGTTTAGGCTTTTTTTAACCAAAACACAAAATATGTTTTTGTTTTTTCAGTATATGTGGGTGCTCTTGGAATGTAACCCCTGTGAAACACTGAAATTACTGTATAAATTAGAAAGCTGTTTTACTTCTCCGGTAAAGTTCATTTTGGGCATACAAGGTTTTGCTCTAACACTGACACGCACTTCATTTAATGTATTTAAGTACAATTTTAATAAATGTGCTTTGATTATTATTTAATGAATAAATGTAATTAAATAGATGAGGAAAAAAATAAAATAAATAATAATAATAATAATAATAATAATTATTATTATTATTATTATTATTATTATTATTATTATTATCTGTTTTATTTTTTTTAAATGTATATAATAATAGTTTTTTTATTTAAACAATTGTCTTCCAACTAAATGGTTCATTAATTGATTTTAAACATGTCAGCCAATCTAGAATATGATGACAAATACAAAACAGATGGACTCACCATCACTGGGGCCAAAACCACTGCAGGGTAGTGAATGAGGCTTTGTGGTTGTCCAACTACTTTGCTACTAATTTGAAGAGCAAAATATTTCCCAAAAACAGACAAGCAATGAGGTTGAGCGTCCTTGACTAGAGAGGATTTAACATATTTCAATCTAATTCAATCTAATTTACATATTTCTAAGTAAATTCAGTGCATGAGTTTTTCTTGTGTATAGTAGCTGGTTAAGTCCATGGAAGGTCTGTACACATTATTGATAAAGTATTTTTATTCAAGAAAGCAGGCCATATCCTAAGCTACATTGTTATGAGGCGAATTCTCCGCTTGAATTATGAGCAGTTCCGTGTAAAGTGAGGGGTCGATAGCTTGGAGGCTACAGCTCATCCTTTCCATACACAAATAGAGGGCCATGAGCTGTGTGTGCGCCATTACACAATGTGCAGCAGCACAAGTGTCAAATCTCCCATTAACAGCATATTGATCCTGTCCTTACAGTTTAGTGCAGCCCACCTCCTCTCCTTTCTCATCACTTTCCTTTTCTCTTCTCTCTCTCTTGCTCTCTCTCCCTCTCTGGCCTGTGGGTTTGTATGCGAGGCTCCTACTTTTGTAGAGACTGTGGGAAGATTATGGTGGGCTTCCTACACCGCCAAATGACTAATAGGCTGTCCAACTAGATAAATTACTCTTTAAGCAAGAGAAAATAGCTCCAATGAGTAGCTTCCCACATCTCTCTCTCTTTCTCTCTCTCCCCTTCTTCATCTCAGTCTGTCTCTCGCCCTCCCTTGCCCTCTTCTAAATGCAACAGGTCTTGTCAAGCGCTCGGCTCATTGTGAGTACAGCACGACAATGGAGGTATTATGCAAATTAATCTTGTCTGTGTCAGTGGATTATGAAGACCCAGCACCCCCCCATTCCCCTTTTCCCCTTACAGTCTTTTTCCCCTCTCTCAGCTAAGAAGAGAAGTGTTAAAGCCTAGTGTCATGAGTCATTTTCTATAATACTACCCTTTCTGAGTCAGCCTCTCTTCACTGCTAGCCCTTCATGTTGTCTTGTCATTTGCAGCCTTTTACTTTTTTATTTGGGGCTTTTATTGAATAGTGATATAAAGGGGGTCAAGATAACATCGCGAAGCAAATGAAAATGATGTGGAAAATGTTACAATTGGATTTGAGGTTTATCATCAAATAAAAAAAAGAAATCCTACAATTGCCTCAGGAGTCAGCAGCCAGACCATGTTCTGTTCCCTTCTGGTCAGAGGAGGAACCGCAGCAGAGAAAATTACCACAACATGTCAGCAGTGGAGGATTGGAAAAACCAAAGCACATAGTCATGAGCAAGAATAAACGCAAAGGGACACATTCTGCTGTGCTGGTTTCACCAGTCAAACTGAAATAAATGAAACTAAATGTCCTAAGGCTGTGGGTTTAGCAGGGAGCGTATTTGTGGCTGTGGACCGAGGAATGGTGCCGTTTTTAATGTAAGAACAATACAGTTCTTTGACGCTCACAAAAAGCATAATCCAATAGACTTTCCAAATTTAGACTTGATTTTATAAAAGTTGACAGACTCAAGTTCTTACTGAAGTTCAGGATGGATTCAGTAGAAAAGAAAAAGACTTTAAGATGACTAGATGGAAATGTCATCTACAGTGAAAAAAAAGGAGTATCATTTTATACCTAAAAGTTGTATACCTAAAAGTTGACACCTGGAAGAGGAATTTTCCACTGTTTAAATATTTCAAAAAGTACCATCCAACACTGTAATCTTGGAATTAATCTAGATTAAAATGGCTCATCCGAAGGTCTGAAGAAATTATCCCAATGCCTATTTTTATAGTGTAAACCATAACTATGCCTCCAAATGTTCTCCCAGATCACTTTAATTTCATTTTGAACTCAGTTTAATACATTACCCTTAAAGAAAATGTAAATATAAACCCGAGGTTTAAATATGGAAAAGTTAGAAACGAGAGAGACCGAGAGAGAGTGAGAGAGACGTTCCGCACGCTCCGGAAAAGTCATGAACGAGAAATGAACAGAAAGAGAGAGAGAGAGACAGACAGACAGACAGACAGACAGACAGACAGACAGAGAGAGAGTAAATCCATGCATATCAAGGTGAAAGTCATCATAGCTTGCGTAGTATAGACCCAGCTCCCAACCCAACTTTGTGAATAGATTAATGGCGATATTTTTTTTTATCGCACAATAAGAGTCTCACATTAACGCAGCACGCAAACGCCGATAACGGTCCAGCACTAGTTATTTTCATAGATTTCACTGATACGGCATCTTGATCAGGTATGACAGTAGCAGTAATGTTCCCAAGCCATGGAGGGAGTGTGGAACAAGGGACTGAGATGCTAAATGACAGGCTGAAGAGGTCATTTAGACTTCTCTATTGACCACTTCTCTTTGGCTGTGGCTCACACATGGTATCCTATATTGCTTTGCTAGTTACAAGATCAATTGAATTCTTAAATATAATTCCTAATAAAATACTTAAATTGGTTAATTAAATACTTTAATTGGTTATCTTCATAAACATAAAATGTCTTGATGCTCTGAAGTGGTGGTTCCCAACCTTTTTGCCTGTGTCAGACAAGCCAGGCCCCCGAACACAAACTCTGCATATGCAACACCTGCATAGATGCTCAAAAAGAATGAAGTGATTTTATTTGCAAAAAATGAACAGTGGTTGTAGTTTTTTGTTCTTATACTCTTATGCACACACATACACACATACTTTTACGTTTCACAGACACTGGGAATTTATGAATTTATTGCATACAAATATAATTTTAGGAACTTTGTAGCAAACGAGAAGAGCCGACTCCCGTCGGGGAGAGCCGAATCTTCTGTCTTAGGTAGGGGCGGGGCTTCATTTGGGAACACCATGCGGCTAATAGACCTTTTTCACAACTTCCGCATTTTTGGCCGAACATACGTAATGGTAGGGTATCTTTTCTTCCGCCGGTATACAGAAATACCGCAAGAAGCGAGCTCTTGTTCTTGTTT
>JBBPDH010000036.1:13730204-13740270 GCA_037974565.1 Clupeocharax schoutedeni | reverse complement strand
CTGCTTCACTTGGTGAATGGGTTAAATGCAGAGGTTGAATTTCGTGCTGTTCACACGGTGTGCAGTGGTGTGTTCACATATGACAAATGGTCACTTTCACTTCACTTCAATGGTGGCTGCTGCACCTACAATGTGGGAGAGGGAGATTCCACAGGTCTTTCCTTCCAACTGCTACCGGACTCTGCAAGAGCTTGCAGATGACCACACAGACAAACAACACATACATCCAATACACCATGGTAGTTTCTATCATGTGGTCATTTGTATCAATATAATCACAATACTAGTAGTTTGTCCAAACAAAATGTGGAACGCCCTCCCTGAACATCTGAGGATAAACACAAGGATTATGAACTCTTCTTAATTTAATTGATCTATTCTTTAATTCTTATTTTTAATAACTTCTGTCAAGTGACCTTGAGTGTTGTGAAAGGTGCTTATAAATAAAATGTATTATGTATTATTAGATTTTGTATGCTTTAAAGCTGAAGGCCTACTTGATGAAAAGCAAGATAATGGAGAGAAATTAATGTCTGGTGATGTAATATGCTGCCCAATATAGACTACAGAATTGCAAACTTAATGAAAAATGGTGTAAATGTCATGACATGAGTGGGTTAGCAGCAGTTCTGGAGAGTCGGGCTTTGGTGCAAAGTTATTAGTACATACTCTGTAGTCTCTCTATAATCCAAGGATAATGTCAGTGTCTGTAGAGATTCTGAAATGGGAGCAAGATGGCCCACTGCCAAACCTTAATAACTTCACTTTAAATAGTGAGGCGGAGGAAACTTTCATCAAGGGACGCTGACAATGACATTTAAACCGACACCTGAGCAAATGAAGGGAGCAGAAGGTTAAGCTCTGCTAAAGCTACGCAGTGTCACCAGAAACCTGAACACATCACACTGCTTCTGCACCATGCTTCACTGATGAGGTGGTATAGTTAGGATCATGAGCAGATCCTTCCCTTGTCCATGCACTTCTATTCACTTCATTGTGATTCAAAATCATCTTTGTATAATATGTTCACAAGATACTGTCCCAGAACCGCACAAATTTTTTCTTTGACTTTAAACCGAGCTTCCTTTTTTGAGGCTTGGCATCCATCTTGATCACTGACAAAGATTTGACTAGCTCTTGAATGGTGTTCTTAACCTGACCAGTTAAGGGAGTTGTCTTTACTGAGGAAAGAATTATTCTGTCATCTACTGCAGATCTTTTCCATGGTTCATTTTCTGAGATCGTTACTATATTCATTCTTCTTAAGAATACAATATATAGTTCATTTGGTCACAACTTTTTGCTATTTTTCAAATGGGTTTGTTTAGATTTTACAACCTATTGATAACCAGCTTTATATGAAGAGTTAATGCAAATGGAAACTTAAGACCTTTTATCCACTTGCTTGTAACAAAAATACTCGGGGAATGAAACACACCCAACCATGTAACAGCGAAGCAGCCAACTGCCCAATTACTTTTGAGCACCGTAAATGAGGGGAGGGGCAATTCCTACAATGCCCATCCAATTTAATATAAATACTCTCAAAATAAACCTGACGGTCATATTAATTTCTTATTCATTATTTTATTTCAATTACAGTATGCAGCGATAGCCAACAATAACTTTGTCAACATTCAAATTTTCATGGTCCTGACTTTTGTTGGTAATCATAACTCTCTAAGCCAATGATCTTCAAACCATTCTTCGGGACACCAAGATAATCCACGTTTTGACTCAGCTTGGCTCACAACGCATAAAGGTGAAGAAAAAAGATGGCCCATCAGGAGGAGCCTGAAGATTGGTTTGATACAATTACACCATTGATGTACACCATTGAGCTGGTTCACACTGTACCTTTGTAGTTTGAATTACTTTACTGCATCAGCTAAGAATGGTAGGTCTGGAAGTGGGGAGAGAAAATTACTTTTTATCTCAACGGAACCTCTGCAAAGCGAAATGGATATTATTAGGACAAAAAGATTATATACAGAATCATTAATCTAAGAGAAATCTTTCATAGTGTTGGCAGTTGAGCCGTTCCAGACATTTTAATCTAAGTGGCCTTATTAAAACCCTACAGATGGCCATGTTTCCATAGGAACGATCACATCAAATTTATCAAGGTCAAAGCATGAGTGTGACAGGAAATCAATAGTGAACTGTGTAGAACACAAGAAACTTAATTGCGAACATGTTCTTTATGTAATCAATGGAATATCCTCTATGGGTTGATGAAAAAACATCTATGATCCCAAATGGTATACAACCTAAAGGGGAAACATAAAATTAACTGGCAAGGAAGCACTTTGGTTTAGTGGTTTGCCACCACATATACCAACACACACACATACACACACACACACTCAAACACACACAGAGGCTGTTTTTTTAACATGCCAGGGCACTGAAGTCAAAATTTCATTTTTTTCTAGAGTAAAACATCTCGCTGATGAGCGACCAAGCAGTCATTTCCGCTATGAGTCAAAGAAAGAGAAAGAGCACAGGCTGGAAATAGTTACGCACAAACAAGTTCTCAGTTCTCTCTCTCACTCCTCTCTCTCTCTCTTTCATATATAGATAATTACAGGGATTATGAGAACATGTAATAACAGGCCCATTTCCTCTTGAGGTCGGCACTGCAGTGAAATGTTCCATTTTCATCTGATAGCCATGCTTATGAGGAAAAAGGGTCAGTGTGGAGGAGCGATGTTCAGTGATGGTCACATTACCAGGGTAGAGCATGACACTGTGCAGAGCTGTGAGAAAGGTAGTGTCAGCCTCTGCTTCTTATGATAACTAGGCAATTCCTAATCTCGAGCCCTCTGACTAGTTCCTAGCAACCATTGCCATCTTTTAGCTATTTGGCGCACCTCAATTAATTTCTCACAAATATTACATATTTGAATCTACTCAAAAGGGGAGACTAACAAAGCATACCGAACTCCATAACAGAGCAGAGGATGATGATTTCACTTCCAAAGCCAAACATGAACAACAAACAGGCAGGTTATGGTGAAATTGACTAGCCTCAGGTTAATAAACTGAAATGAATGGTTCAAATCTGTTCTGTGCAGTTGAAGTTATGGCAAAGTGATCTCATGCCTTTCAGTTCTATTTTTTTCATCTGCTGTGTAGTTAATGGCGGGCACAGACAGCTTGTGCTGGATGTGAGCGTTGTCTGCTTACTTTATGTAGGCCAATAATGAAGAGTGAAATCACACCTGGTATATAAAAGAAAGGCATATTAATCCATGCACACAGTGTCTACCGTCTACAGTCTAGTTTTCTTTTATTATTTCATTACATAAGGGTCCTGGGATGACTTGCTACACCACTGCTCCTCATCATATTAATTTACTGATCTCTGTGTATGGAAGGATCTATAATAATTATCATGAAACTATCATATTAATATAACAACCTCATATTTATGCCATTATAGTGTCACTAAAGGGTTATAAACATTAATTTTCATTAAAACATTTTTTTTAAAAAAAACACGGTTCAAATGTACCATTCCCCCAGTTATTAAAGCACATATAAACTTCAAAAACAGCTTGTTTTGAAAAAAAGTTCATGCTATTCACATGACACTATAATGTAAATAACATGAATCAATTTACATGCTGGCTTCCATGGGGCGTATAGCCCTTTCAAGTTCAAGTGAGGGGAAAATGAAGCACGGTGCAGGGCAATCAATCACAAGGAAGGTAATTTACATACAGTTGCTTGCAAAATTACAGGTGCCCCAGTCAAATTGCATTTGAAATTAATGCAATTCTTTACAAAGTTCTAATTCTTTACAAAGTTGTTGATTTATGTTTCTATGAATTTAACATATTTGGGAAATTGCTTATGCTAAGACTGCACATATTAAGATATAACTATAGTACATATCATATCCATAGTATGATTAAGTAGTTGTAGTAAGCAGTAACTTTGATCAAACATTGAGTGTCTTGTTACAATGGCACATGTCAAAGGGGTGGGATATATTATGTAAATAGTCAGTCCTTGAAAGCCGATGTGTTTTAAGCAGGATGTGCGGTGTTCCCAGTATGTAGTATGTAGTACAATGGACACGTGAGAATCAGAACTGAGCAATGGAAGAAGGTGGTCTGATGAACGAGTGTAAGTGAATCACTTACCTGGGGAAAAGATCATTTTCCTTTAGAAAGAAATCAAATCAGAGGAGGCAGTGTGATGCTCCAGACAAGGAAACTTTGGGTCCAGGCATTCATGTGGATGTTACTTTCACATGTACTGTCTATTTAAACATTGTTGCAGACCAAGTACACAGCTGCATGGCAACAGTATTTTCAGTTGCTGTGGCTTCTTTCATCAGGATGATGCTGCCGGCCACACAGCAAACATTGTTCAGGAATGGAACAGGGTGTTGACTTGGCCTCCGAATTCAAACCAATCAAACATTTGTGGGATGTGCTGGACAAACTAGTCCAATTCATGGAGGCCCAACCTCTTAACTTACATGATTTAAAATGCTGCCAGATTGCACAGGAAGAAAAATACCTACAGAAAAATACAGGTCCATAAATTAATATGACTTTGTGACAACATGATTACTAAATGAATGACTTTGGGACAGCTCCACAGTGGCATGACCAGATTGCAAATCCAGGCAAATTTACAGCAGCTCACTGCACACCGTACTTTTAAGAGTAAAGGCGGTTTTGACATTACCTGCACATCAATAGGAAAGCCGATGAACACCTGGGCTGCTGTAATTTTCCCCTCACATGTTGATAACATTCATCTGAAAAAAATGAACTAAGCTGCATTTGGACAGCCAGGAACCTGATAAGCACGCCAGCACCTGTGCGCCACACACACACGCCAGCAGTGCCGCTGCACTTGTCGCTTTTCTTTATCCACCCACGGGGTCTTCAGTGTGTGACACGTATCGACGTTCTCCATGCATAACGTCACTGTGATAGATTTTCAGTCGCTCATTATTAGTCCCTACTTTCCTGAACCTGCGTCTCTGCAGACCTCCTTCTCTTACACCACCCAGACACACACAATTGATCCAACATGTTCAGAGCACCAAATGTCTAACACAGTCAATCAATTTGTCTTTACCTTTGAATAACAAAGTCAGGCAAGGGTGGTATTTTTACAAAGCATTAATTATTTAGCCTGGCCGCTTCTAGATAAGCGTGCGCCTGCAGTTGTTCTTTTCAATCATGTCTCATAATGGCACATCTTGAAAAGGGCAGAACTGCCTGCTTGAAGCCCAGTGACACTCTTGTGTAAATAATGACAATCCTGTATCAATTCAGCATGGAAGTCTTCTTAATAATGTCATTGGGAGTGATTTCCAGTCATGTCATTACACATTAGTGACACTCCAAGGGAATATTTAAGGGCCCATAACACTTGGGGAGTGGTATGCTGGACCACGTTGCCGCCCAAGTTTGCATACCCATCCCTCTGCTGAGTGCTGCACTTTATTCCCACAGACATGCACATTAAGAGTACTGGAGATGCTAAATTGCCGCTAGCATTAATGTGTTTGTATTTATGACTGTTTGGATAGGCTCTAGCAGCTCAGATAATGATAGCAAACGTTCATTCTCCATTCATGGATCCATACAATGCATATACAGCAAAAGAGCTGCAAAAAAAAAAACACATTGTTTTGTGAGGAAACAGAAAACATCGACTATGACAGTACAGAGTTATTCAAGCCAGACTGCTTTTTCAGTGTGTCACAATTCAAAACAGCCAAGCAGAACAGAGGTCATAAACATACAGGTTGGGCCAATCTTGTCATACTATCACTAGAAGCAGGGTTCTTATCCCTGTACATCAGTCCTAAAGGCACACCAACTAAAGAAGGCATACAGAGTTAGGAAATGGTCACACTTTCGGTGCATAAACCTATATAAACATCATAAATGAACTTTAACTGTAAAAAAGTTGGTTTTCAGACGATTGCAGCTTAATTTTTGATTGCATAGACATGTACCAGATTCTCCATTAATGAATCTGCATAAGTAAACCCAAGAGTGAATGAAAATCTGAAGAATTACTAGTGCTGTTTCTCTTTCATCAGTGTGATCCTTCCAAGACTTTCAAAATTTGTCACAGTTCCATTTTTTCCCCCTCCTCCCTTCATTTCAGATTCCTCAGAGGAGTATGTTCTTAAGGAGAATGGGGATTTAATGTGGCTCTTAACGGAGTAGAAATTATGCCCTGTGAATATAGATTACTGCCACTTTAACAAATGAAAGACAAAAGGCATGTAGACATTTTTTTTAGCCCAATTTCTTTTGTTCTCTGTTCGGTTGTGATAATGGAATGCACAGTACTGTCAAGTGTTCAGCCCTTGAAGTCAAAGCCTAAGGGGGGGGGGGCTAAAAAAAACTGATCAATTCATTCATACAGAGCGGGTGCTTAGTCTCCCTTTTTTTCCCCCCCAAGTCAGCCTTTCAATGCGCAAGAACAGCGCTTTTTTATTCTACAGGCTCAAACCACTGATTGATGGGTCTAACATTCAAAAGAGAACCCCCAATAGAGGCCAAGAAGAACAGACCGGAGAGAAGTACAAAACTGATAAAAGAGAAAGCAGGTGAGAATAAAGCAGTAGGACGAGGTTTGCCTTATGCCTTTGTCCTTCCTAGTTCAGTATCTGAAAATGAAAGTAACAGAGTGACTTCACTATGGAACACTACCGCCATCCAGTGGTAAGTTTTTGAACTTATATCAACACCAAACACGAGGAACATAAGGGTGTTCACTTTATTTGCATACTTTCTGAAGCACAGAACCACACATGGATTGTGTGGTTAAATCAGATACAGCAAAAAAACCAACAAACAAACAAAATAAAAAGAACCCCATTGATTCATTGCCAACATGCAAAAATATAGTAGAGAATTTATTTGATCAAATGTGACGACCACATCCAATGACCTTTATGCTTGCGGTCGACTGAGGAAAACAATCGGAGCTGCATCGATTTAATGTTTTATTACGTATGAAGAAATTAGCCAAGTTTGCCAACCTAAAACTGGAAGCCAGACTGAAAAAAAAAAAATTCTGAACAAAACAAGTATACAAACTGACTTTCAATCTGATGCGTTATCCAGTTCCATAGATGGTTAATCAAAGTATCCAACATACAACAGAATCGGAAAACTTTATTGATCCTGGAGGCAATTGCTTAAATGTGTAAAATATAGAAACGTGGCACATAGTGACAGCATTATACTTTTGTGGTTAGTGAGTAACATTCACATAAAATCCAAAACTTAATCCATTATAACCCTTCATGAGCGGCATTACATTTGGTAGTAAAACAGGTGTGTATTCAGTAAGGAAAACATAAAAAATACATAGACTTTGCCTTTAAAAACAACAATAAGATAGTATAAGGCCTCAGAATGTCATTAAAAAACTAATACTAATGCTCAGAGCGAAGGCAGAAACATACTCAATGCAATGACAATGTTTGGCCAATGCACCAAACACATTTCTATTTCTTTGGTAGCTAAAACACTCAAGAAGGCAACAAACCATAAGACAAACCAGCAGCTCTGTAGTTATTCCAATAGCCACAAGGCCTGAAATGCATTAACAGTAGAGGAGGGCGTGCTGGTACTGGAATGGAGAAGCAATGATGTATCATATATATATCACTACATCACCCTTAGATGCAATGCTCACAACGCAGGTTGCGTTTATAAATTACATATTTACACACGAAACCATGCTTGCGCATCTCAAAGTGTTCGCATAAAGTATGTTTCGGGCCAAAGACCTGCAACAGGTCATTACAACCATGACGTAAGGCAGTGGTTCTCAAACCATTCTTCAGGGAGTCTCCTAGACTGCCCACATTTTTGCTTTACCTTATGTGTTATCTGAATAGAAGCAAAATCTGGGGCACTTGAGAACCAGTTAGTGAACCGCTGATATACAGAAATCAACAGTTTACCTCAGGCAATCTCAACAGAGCTAACTTTATCAACTACAATCTACTATTACTCAAAATCCTAATAGTGAATAAAGCATGAACACTAGCAGAGTTAGATTATAAGAGTGGGATCATAGCATGAGATTGATTAAGAAGTTAAGATGTTTTGTTTTTTACAGAAACGTAACAATTTGCATATATATATATATATATTGAAAATACCTTTTAAATATGTTATTTATTTTGCATATACTGAATATAGTGAAGAGGCACAAGAATACACCCACAATAGGCCTGCATAAATCTGCTAGAGGAGTTAAAAAGTGGGTCTTCGGTCATATCAAGCTGTCCCCCATCGAACTGGAGAACAAGGCAATTTAGGCCTAAAAAAAGTGAAAGAAAAACGTGTACCACTTGAAGTAGTTATGAAAGTGGGAACTGAGGTTGAAGTATATTTGGCCTGCATCACAGAAATGCATGGACTCCATAATATTAAGCACCGCAAATTCCTTTAAGAGCCTCAAGTGACTCCTGTAGCCTTGGGTTTTTACTTGCGACCCACAGTTTCAGCCAACTTCTTCAGTCTCTTCTTCAGTTCCAGGGGAAACTTTTCATAGCACTTCTTGCACACAGGCTTCATGTCAAACTCCACGAACTTGTTTCTGCAATTAAGCAACAAGATGGTCCAATTTAGCAGCACACTATTTTGTTTAGCAGCACATAAAAGCAAAGTAAAATCCCTTTTCAAATAATTTTGTCAGATAAAGTTAAATTATGGTGAAACACAAATACCTAATCACTCAGCTTCTCACGCAAAGAGTAAATCTTAGACAAAAGTCTAACTTCATAAGGTGAACCGCCTTTTACAGTTTAGTTTTATGCTAAAATCTCAATCTAAGTAAATGAACCCAGACATATATCTTATACTCATAATAAAATTACATTCACTGGGCAGGAACAGGCAATTAAGTAAAGTCAAAAACCAATAATGACTGTGGATAATTTCAAAACAAAAATGCAAGAACAGAATAAAAGATTGAATAAGATGCGTTTCCCCTCACCCCACACAAAAAAAGAATGGAAGTGTAAAGATGAAAGGTGAAGAAACTGACCCAAAAAAAGCAAAAGGGAGATGAGCATGGAGAAACAGAGGAGACAGGAGAGTTACAGACAGACAGCAGCAGTCTTCTTCTTCCGCTCACGAGTGTCACGTTCGCGTTTCGCCAGCCTGCGTTTCAGCTCCTCAGGTAGCCGGTCATAGCAGTGCTTACAAACTGGCTTCAGGTCAACCTCCACAAATTTGTCCCTTTGTAGCCCAGTGAGAGGAAGCCAGATGAAAGAACAGAGACACAGAAAGGCAGGAGGAAAATACAAGGTGTTTTTAAATGGAAAGAAGGAACAGCGAGGAGATGTAAAGTTTAAATAACAGGAGCTGAAGACAACATGGACTGCAGAAAAGTAGAGAAGAGCACAGGACCAAGAGGGACACAGCTTGTTACTGTAAGCACAGACAGACACTGACAGTGACTGGCAGAAAGAAGAAGAGAGGTGAGAGAAAAGTGAGAGAAAGGATGTCTACAAAGGACTCACTTCAGAGTAAGCTTGGTGTTGCAGGTGGAACAGGAGAAGCAGTTGACACACCAGGCCTTGTTCAGAGCGGACACAACTACAACCAAACACAGTGCTATCATTAACAGTTTGTTGTAACATACACCATAAACCTTGTAACAAGTATATAATGGATGGAACAAACTACAGTTTCATATATTATCTAAAGAAAATCATCACAAAAATCATTTCTGCTCCGTCATATGAAAGTGGAACAATATGAACAACAGATCCATTTATAATTGATACACTGCCATGATCACAACAGCAAGACTTTCACATGTCTCCTGTAATTGGCCTATCAGAGGTTGACCTAGCTCTCTGCTTGTGTCAGCTACAAACATAAACACACACATTGCAGAAGGGTCACAGATTTCTTACATTTATGTGGCTACAAGTTATTGTAGAAATAACAGCTATCCATCCATCCCATCCATTGTCTACCCCTTATTCCTGCATTCAGGGTCGGGGGGGGCTGGAGCCTATCCCAGCTACAATGGGCGAAGGCGGGGTACA
>JBBPDH010000036.1:13685653-13697432 GCA_037974565.1 Clupeocharax schoutedeni | reverse complement strand
AGCCAACACCTAACCCAACAATACATAAGCCCTAGAGAAGAACAACGAAGTCGAGGGATTTTTTTTTTATATAAAAGAAATAAGTAAGCATTAGGACTCTTAGAATTAGCATTAGGATTCTTAGAATCAAAGTGTGCATTTCGTAGCAGCATTATGACTATAAAGTCCACCACAGCGACATCTTTCATTTTAAGACATAGCTATAACTTTTCCAGGTATTGAAGAGGAAGTGTGTCACGTGCCCTGTCCATTGGACTGCAAGCTGAGTGGGTGGTCTGTCTGGTCTACCTGCAGTGCCCCCTGTGGTGGGGGAGTGAGAGTGCGCTCTCAGTGGTTAAGAGAGAAGCCCTTCAATGGAGGTCGGCCCTGTCCAAAACTGGACTTCAAAAATCAGGTGAGAGTAGCATTGCCGCAGTCAAAGTTTGATCATTCAGATAATTAGACTTCAAGTTGGTGTACTATGTGCATGTATTTACTGATGACACTGTATTTGTGTCACTGTGTGTGACTGTAAGTGCATTTTTGCGAGTGTGTATGTGTTTGTGAGTGTGTGAGAGAGAGAGCCACAGAGGAGACAGTGTTGTGTGAAGGCCTCATACATAATTGATGTGTTAGGACTGTCCTGGTCCCCTAGCTGCCCGCTTTTAGCTGCTTATCTAAAGCTTCGCACCCTTGCGCTCATGTGGTAAAATAGAACTAAAGAAGCTATTGTCCCTTCGGAGCTCACACCCTACAACCTCTCATTTTCCCCCCACTTTTCCCTCTATTTAATGTGCCCTACAACCCTTTGTGGTGTTTTCCATCAAGGTAGATCAAACAGCATGAATCTTGTATTGTAAGCGGACAGACATTTATTTTCATCTCACTTTCACTCTTATAAATAAACCCTTAAACCACTGACCCTCGTCATCCACAGAAGAATACTAGCCTAAAAATAGACATTAATGGAAACTCTCTCCTCTCTTTTCCTCTTGTACTGCTTGTATGGACATCTACAAAGGCTCAGGTCAGTAAATATAGTCAATTATTTCTATCCAAAAGCGCATATGTATCTGATTTAATTTCAGATTGGTCTGCAGTTTATCATGTTTGTCTCCTAGGTGTCTGAGGTAGTGCCTTGCTACTCTGAGTGTAATCAGTATGTCTGGGAAGCCAAGCCTTGGTCTGTGTGTGTCATTGACCCACTCAACACCCTGAACAGTTCTACTCCAAACCAGTCACTGTGTGGAGAGGGAATACAGACATGCAAAATCCAGTGAGTTCCGTTTAGTTTGTATCACTTCCTTCAATCATTTTTTGGATCGTTACAAATGCATGCCTAATACAACCTACTACATAACTTACTACCTTTATCACAGTATCTCCCTTATTACCCAGCTTAGAGGAAGAAGCCTTGCATGTGCTACCTCCATACATGTAAAGTTATCCACCACTGCTGGTAATGCTGCATCACTGGTCAACTCAAAGTCAGGTCAAAGTCAAAGTGAATTGTATTGTCATCTTAACCATATACAAGTATGCAAAAGGATGAAATGGCAAAGCCCAGCTTCCACAGTGTACCCACAATAGGTGTTGTGCATCATCTGAAGAAAAATAAAACAAAAAGCTATTTGAAATATAAGTAAAAATAAATATAAGTAAAATATATGTATAAATATAAGTAAAATGTGCAATGATTTAATAAATGTGCAATATAGTAGAGTACTGTGCAAACAGTACATATCTCCTGCACATGTCTCCTCCATTTGGAGGGGAATACTAACTGCCAATTCTATTTTGGCCCACACTACCAAGCATCATGCTTGGGCTTAGCTTTGCTGAGAAACAGACTTGTAATCTTCCAGTTAAACCACTTAGGCTGTTGGACCATACAGGATCCCAATCTTTCGGATATTAACAACCAGTGCCACAGCTGTTATTTAGCTTGATGTGAATCTGACTCAGAAGTTTCGAATTAAAACCTGTTGCCCAACTAAGTTTTCTCCCAACCCAAGTTAAACCCGCTGTTTTGCATCGCTCACATCCATTACCCCAAATGTTTTTACCTCACTGACCCCAGTGCCAACATCTCTGATGATTAATGAGTGCTATATTAAAAAAAACACGAGGCATGAGAATAATGTAAGGACAGAAACTACAGAAAGGGTCCATTCAGGCCTTAATTATTAAGGTAATTTTGGCAAGTCATTGGCAAGATTCAGAGTGGATTTGGTTTTATTAGAGACAGTCTGAAAATAAGCATGGTCAAAAACAGGTAGGCAGACAGGTGTTGGGACACATGATAAATTGCAAGAGAATACACCAAATGGAATGAGAAGAGGAGTAAAGAATAACCACCAAATGAGCATTAAAGCAGTCGTGCTGGACAGTTTAGTCCAACAATGTGTTTTTCAGGAGGGGGTAAATTATGAAGGCGGGACATTTTGAGACTATTAGCCCTTTTTCAAAATAAATCTTGACCACACTTTCACACTGCAAAAAACCAGAGGTCATTTTATTCATTATGCCTTTGTATAAAATCTGTAAAGTCTTGGCCACAGCTTAGAGTGATTGAAATTCAGGTCCTTTGAAAAAAGATTGGAGACATCCTGCCTGCGTCACTATAATAGATGGGCTCGTAAGTCTGTGTTCAAATAGGAGTACAGGTCATAATGCTGACAAATAGATAGATGAGGTCATAAGCCCATTCTACTAAGAGGAGTGAGGTCATAACTCCGCAGGTTGAAGTGAGGTCATCTAGAAGATCTAGCAATTTTGGCTGGAAGCCTGCCTGCCCACTTCCCATCTACTGTTGTCATGATGTTTGATTTAAAAGATTTCTACACTGTGCTTTAGTGCGGAGAGGAAGGTTAAATGGAACAACAAAGGGAGCTGAAGTTTACATTTGCAGACAGATGTCAGAAAAGCACAAGAATATCTGGTAAAATATGGCCTGAAATCTGTTAAATTCATGGAATTAATTTTTCTTTGTCACACACTGCTGTGAATCCCAGTTGTAAACCTAACCTTTTTATCCCTAGATATTAGAGCCCGACCAATTATCGGCGGGCCGATATTATCAGCCAATATTAGGCATTTTCCAAACTAAAATAAAACTAAAATAAAAACGGACGAAACACCCTTCAACCATGTCAGGAGTGTTGGTGTTGTATAGTTTGTCCACCAGAGGGCACTCTACACCGTCCCTGTTGGCAACACTCGTGTATAACGCGCCACACATACTGCAACTTTGATTTGGTTGTTGTTGTTTTTGTGTTTTTGTTTCATATCTTAAGTGTGTATTTTTATACATTTTATTTATCAGAGCTTTCATATATTTTGATGTTCCTTTGTTCTGTTTAAAATTCTTTATCATATTATGTTAGTTAAAACTCTGTTAGGGAAATCTGTTAATGTTTTGTTGCGCAATTCTGAAGTAAAAATCGGAATATCGGATTTTAAAACCAACAAATATTTGTATCGGTATCGGCCTTCGACATCCTTTATCGGTCAGGCACTACTAGATACTCATAGGAGTGGGCAGCTTTTGTCTTGCTGCCTTTGACCTGACATTGCTTAGTATTCCAGTTTAGCACTGCATTCATACAGCCACAAACATATATTATGTGGTCTTAAGATGTTCCATCAACATAAGTTATGAAAATAAGTGACTGTACAAAGCTAACATTATTGTTTTTAGATGAAAGTGCATAGGCAGCTGTGTGTGGAGGCTGTAAATTATGTTTGTGTTCTGAATCACATGCTGGAATTGGCAGGTGTGTGAAAAAGGAAGCGGAGAGGAAGAGTGGTGTGGATGACTCTCTGTGTGACCCGGAGGAGCGACCAGTCATTCTCCAAGCTTGCCATCTCCCCTGCCCCGGTCAATGTGTGATATCAGAGTGGAGCCAGTGGAGTGAATGCCCTGCAGTTAGTGACTGACTGGCTGGTTTAAAATAACTCAAATCTGACACTGAGCAAAAATAAACAGTACAGCTGAAATGAATCGCAGCTGTACACAGTGTGAGTGGATTGTGTAAGTGTTTTGTGTGTTTGTTTGTGTTTCTGCAGGGTTGTAATGAGAGAGAACTGAGGTGGAGGAGCAGGACAGTATTGAGGATGCCAGGAAGTGGGCACACCTGCCCAGAGCTAAATCAGACTCAGTCTTGTGCCAACACTACCTGCCTCTCATATTCATATGCTTACTCAGGTACACGCAAGCATAATGAATTCCACACAATAGATACAAGTTCTTTGAACAAATATTGCTGGATTTGGAAAAATACAGTTTATTTGACTTAACTCCAGTCCTGGAGGGCGTTGTGGTGGTTTGCCTGCTCAGAAACACCTGGTTCCTCTAGTCAGTAAATTGACAGGTTTATTGAATGTGTCTGAAGAGGAGAACCATCAAACTGTATTGGATACCCCCCAGGACCTGGGTTTGACACTCCTGACTTAATGTTCAGAACAATTATATCAACTTTCATTTTAGTATGCTTAAAATTGAATTGATTAATTCAGTTAATATCAACTTAATTTGTTTTCTTAATATGTGCAAGAGCCAGTTGTTTCGAGTGCTCACATAATCATCCTGAGTGAATCTTTGTATTTGCTTTGTATTGCATTGATTCTCTTCAGTAATTGGAAAGCTACTGATTTTGCTCACAGATACATAAATATACCAGCCACATAAAATTCTCCACCTTGATAGGGAAGACTTATAAAAAATGGTAGTTAGCCTCTATGGTGGTCACTTTCTCACCACAGAGATACTATTGATATTTTTGGCTGGTGTGAGGCAGTGTCATAACTCTGTGGGTTTGTCTGATTCCAAGACTGGAGCACTTGTCAGCTGGGTGACAATGCTGTATGTGGCCAAGGGGTTAAGACACGGCTCCTGAACTGCGTCAGTGGTGATGGAAAGCTGGTGGAGCTGAGCATGTGTAAAGAGGTGAGCAGCTACTCTTAAGAGCTACAAAGGTACTTGGAAAAGCAACAGCAAATTGGAAAGCCCCAGTTCTTCTCAAGAGTTTTGCAATCACAGAGGAGTTGGGACTATTAAAGTTCTATAATGGATAACCTTAGCTGTGATTTTCATCCTTTTATCGTAACATTTCTCTCGTTTCTTGTTGTCACAGTGGGGCCCTTCAAGAGGGAGGCTCTCTGCTCCGTGTCAAGTGAGCTGTCCAGTTGACTGCCTGGTGTCTGAGTGGTCACTTTGGTCCGAGTGCTCGCATACCTGTGGAGCGCAAAGTACAAAGCTTTATTTCTTTTTCCTGTTGCTTGAACACTTTTTGCACAAATTCCTACCAATCACTTAGCCAGAAAACCTTTTACTTTTTAAAAGTAAAGTTTTTTTAAAAGAATAAAATTTTAGCCCCTAAAACTTTATTCATGCATCAATTGTGTATAAAAAAATTGGTCTTTGGGTTAGTTTTACTGTTTTCATATATTTTTTTATTTGGCAAAATATTTACAAATTATTTTGATATACTTTTCTTGATCATCACAATATAAAGGAGTTTTGAAACATAAAAAAAAATAATGATGGAAATATAAAATCAGCATTTGAATATGACAACAGTACATTGTATGTTGCATGTTCATTTTCAGTTGCACATACATCCTTCCATCTACAGACATGTTTCTGCTTTTAGCCAAATATGGAACAAACTGTTCCTAAAAGCTTTTTGCGTTTAAATAAAAAGTTGTTAGCTGACCCATATTTATGTTCTATATTTTGCATGCAGTAAGTGGATAATTGCTCACTTCACAATGAGTGAAATGCACAGAGTGCACCATTTGCTAACAATAGAAGCAGGTTTGGGCTAAAATCATTACGTCAGAGTGAAATTATTAACGACTAAAAATTGGTTCATTTAAATCAGCATGGCTCGTGCTGGGGTGGGCCAGTTAGGGTTTATGAGAGCAGGAAATATTTTGTAATTAAGTAACAACTCAGCCTTTCAGGTCCCAGAGAGGCCCTCCCCTCTGAGGTATTGACTCGTTAGTAGGTTAATTAAAAGCTCTAATCTGGCCCATCCATCTCCATTCAGGCTTCTGTGAACTCCACTAAGGAGACTCTGCCCCAGGTGCTTATTACAGCTAACTACATAACACTGTTCTCACTAGAGACTGGACTCTAACAAACTGTTAACAAACTGCACGTGTATGTGTGTGCTTTTCCAGGTCAGATGATGCGTTCCAGATTAGTTCTTCAGCAGACAGGAGAAGGTGGCCGTCCCTGTCCCTCTCAGCTTTCCCAAACCAAACCATGTCTCATCAGACCCTGCTACAGCTGGAGACCAGGAGAGTGGAGCTCCTGCAGAGTGGAGGTACCAGCATCTGCCATACTATACAATTTATAAACACACATTGGGCGTTTAAACACAAATAGGGCATAGTATTGTATGCACTACTCCAACATTTCTACTGTACACCAGGGAATCGATCACTGCATCTTAGGAGTTTGTCCCTCCTTCATTGCGGTAATACCCTCCTTTTTTCTATGAAGGCTTTACACTAGATGTTACAACTTTGATGTGATTTAATACAGTCACAAGAGCTTTAGTGGGGCCAGGTACATGTGCACATGTAAATTAGTTCAGAGTTTACATGTGCAATAAATGCAGATCAGCAATAAATATGACAAAGTTATTAGTACTGCCTTTCAAGCTGTGTGTGTAATTGAATGCCTGTTTCACCAATGAGCAAAGGGTGCTTCTTAAAGATGAATTCACTAATTTGGAGAGGTGTTGAAAATATGGTATATCTCAGTGGACATAATACTGAAATCCTCACACCAATGGTCCCAGCATTGGTGGAAATTTGGGTCCAGAAAGTAATAAACTTACCCAGGGTTTTGTTCCAATTGCCTGGCTTTTCTGATTATCTCAAATTCAGCAGCAGAGGTTTCCAGGCAGTTGGAACAAAATCTGAGGGAGGATTTTTTACTTTCTTGAAACAAATTTTCCACTTCTGTGTCCCAGTTCCATACTGCTCATATGAAACATGAATTAGGCTGAAAATTCCAATTGCACTTTAAAGTGAAAAGTGAAAGCTGGTGATTTCTCTCACACTTCACTCTTCATAGATTGTGTAGGAAAGACAGCAGTTACCACAACAAAGAACCACAACAAAAGACATCATTTGAATACTTGAACAGTTGTTTACTGGAGAAACTGTTGCATATATTTTAAATACCACCAGCTTTCCTTGTCAAATAAACACTGCATCAGTTTTTCAATCTGTACCAAGGAAAATGACAAAATCTAGGCAGCTTATCCATTATCTAATTTGGTTAATCATTTCTTTACTGAATGAAGTGTCCAAGTGGTGAATTTATACAAAGCTATACATTGGCAGGGGGTGTTAAGAATAAATCTGAAACCAAACCACTGTTCCTCCAGCCAGCTCACAACCATCCCAGCTACTTTTCTAAAAACGTTGCTGCATTAATATTTTTATTTTTTTATTTTTTAAAATAATGTTTCAGGGTGGCTTTACTAGCAGGAACATGCTTTCTGCTGAGATAAATGGTTTTCTGTCTGCTGTAGTGCGTAAGAGTTTTGCACGATGCTGTGCAAAACTTTATTACACGGTTATCCTTGATAACTGCACGTCATCCAACCATAAAACTCGCAGAAAGAGAAACAAGAAAGGTGCATTCAGTGCATCATACATACCAAAATAACTCAGGCTGCAAACTGACAAGCAGGCATATGAGCTGACTCCAATAATAAAATCCCCTGATCGATAAAGAGCTACACCTTTCAGCCATTACTTACCTAAGAGTCCAGCTGATGAGTCTCCCAGCGTTCTATTTTTTTCACGGTTGTAAATTTAACATTTTTATTCAAGCCCAACCATTCCCTGAATCTCATCTTTTATATAACACAGTAGATTGCTAAGGCCATCCTATGTGACTATATATAAATGCAGACATATGCTGCATCTTAAAGTGAGAGATTCTATAGTGCACCTGCCACGTTTAATGCAAGCAGTGTGTTCACTCAGAGAAATGAAGCAGAATGCAGCCTTAAGAATCTGAATCATCAGTTAATAATGCCTTTAATAGTCATTAATGCCTGAGTTTTATAAGCCTACATTACACAGGTCAACATTTTTTGTAATCATCAAAAACCACAGCACACTTTTTTTAAAAACCAGTCCTTCATGCTGATTTCAGATCAGTTTTCAGTTTTTTAACTGAATTTAGATAATATTAGATATTAGAATAATATGAGTAATATTAGATTTGCAATAGACTTGCATGCAGTCTTTATTAAACTGCAGCAACTGTTTCAATATTTTCAGTGTGAAGTCAGACGCACACTGTGGCACAGATAATGATCAGTGTTAGTCAGCTACCACTGTTACGTCAGAAATGCCAGCATACGATTATTATACCAACTATCATGCAGTATAGAACTAGCTTCATCATAAACACTGTACGTGCAGGAAAAACTAAACACAGATTTGACCTCATACATATAGAGCTTTGTTGATGTTGTCATGGCAAATCTTTTTAGGGTCGCATAGATTTTATGTAACTCCATTTTCTAAAAATATGGTGAAATAAAAATGAATTGGTCTGTCATAGACAGCTAAATGCAGTGTGTAAACTGCAATTAACCTGATCCTGTGTGTGTGTAGGGTGCAGAGTGTGGAGCGGGGGTGAGGGAGAGGAATCTTACTTGTGTGGTGAACTGGGGCTCTCCCTCTGGGCTCCCTCTTCCTAAAGCAGTGCAGGAGGAGCGTTGTGTGGAGAGCAGACTGAGCGAGGCTATTGGGACGGAGCTCTGGCAGCCTTGTTCCATACCCTGCCCAGGTCAGACACACACACGCACACACATACACACACATTCTTCACTCCCTCTCTAATAAAAAATAGACATAAGTTAATGTCCACTATAGTTTGCTCAGATTCTCAGTTTATTCCAGTGCTATCCTTATCACCTGTCCTATTAGGCGACTGTCACCTGACTGAGTGGTCTGAATGGAGCTCATGCCAACTGCTGTGTCTGGAGGGCAGGAGTTTTGAGACATCAGGGAGACAAACACGATCCAGAGCTGTGATCTTACAGGTTGCAGAGAGCAAGGACTCGTGTCCCAGCCAAGTCTATGAGACACGGCCATGCCAAGGTACATGGTTGCAGTGTCAGCAGCAACAAAGGCAGCGATACATCTGCCCTTGAACGGGTGTTAAAATACTGACATGACATTGTACAAGATAGTAAACAATCCTGGGTTACATTTTTCAGAGCAGACAATCTAGGATTACAGGTTGAATCCTGCAGTATAACGTTGACATAACCATGCCATAAACATGTTTATAACATGTTTATTACATAAGAACAATTACTGGTAATGATAACATTTAACTGAATGATAAGATTTAAATGAACACCCATCTCATGACAAAATATGACATCTGCTATGACATGTTTATGCCACGATGTTGTTAAGGCTATGTGTAAAGCTTAACTGTTGTTTTCCAGTATTACCTACTAATAATTTTAAATGAACGTCTAATTTTGCAATTATATACTGTCTGACAAAAGTTCCGATTTTGCTGTTTTCCTTGACTAAAGCGGACAAACTGAAGTAACTTTAAAATGCCACCAACATTTTATCACCTTGTTGTGGTTTTCAGTAAGTGCTTTTAGCACTGGCTTAAAAAAGAAACTAGGAAAATCATTATTTAGACCAGACCTGCTCTTTGGAACTCTGAAAGGGAGGCACTTTGATGAACATGAACGTGTGTGTGTGTGTGTGTGTGTGTGTGTGTGTGTGTGTGTGTGTGTGTGTGTGTGTGTGTGTGTGTGTGTATGTGTGTGTGTGTGCAGGAGGAACCTGTCTTACTTATGAATGGGTCACTGGTGGATGGAGGGATAATCAGAGAGTCGTGTGGTGCCAGCGGTCTGATGGGGTTAACGTCACAGGTACGTGTTCATAACAAGGTATTGATGAATCAAACACTTTTATCCCAACTTAAGCAACGAGGAAACAGTGGTGGATGTCAAATTGCATCTATGATATGAAAGACACAAGCCCAATCACTGATCCAGTAGACAGATGTGTAGACCTTAAGGATGAATCATAACTGTGGATTTTAAATGAAATAATAATTTTTTTAAATTTGGTGCAGCTTGTTATAGAACATTGAAAGAAGATGGCTATGGAACAGTGGTACCAATGCTATTTGATGATAAATATGAAATGACTTATTCCTAAATTCTGTCTGTGATGTGTTTTGAACCTCTTTCTTGTTGCTATCGTTAAATGTGAATGCTTCACTTATATATTTCTTGTGTATGACTGAAAATGACAATAAACCTTGAATTGAATTAACTCTTAGATTCTAGTGAAACATCGAGATAAAAATACAACAAAATATTCTTTAGAAAAAATAGTTTAGAGCTAGGAATGGAATGTGTTTAGTGCAAGACTCCTAGTCTTATGTAGCTTTGAATAGAAACGCAGAATTGAGAGGAATGCTTCATTTCTCCGCAATGTGTATCTCCCATGTAAGGCATTGAGGCAGGGTGTCTCAATTCCAGTCTTAAAGAACTAAGGATAACTATGACAGGTGTGAAAAAAACATACAAACACAGGAATAAAAGAGCTGTTTACACACTTAAAACACAAGTGTAAACAAACTATACAGAAGTGACAACACTGACCAGAAGTAAACCCAAGCAATAAGAACATCACCAGAAACAAATGGGGAGGAACGCTAGCAAGGAACACAGACAGACAAAGGCAAGGCACGACAGGATGCTATAAGCTGCTGCTTTCTGCACTGAATGAGTGAGTGGTACTGATTCAAAGGAGGTAAAAACTGGAGGCCTTGCTTTAGCGAGCCATGGGTAACTTGGGAAACTTTTCATTCGTTTCTTACCTCTGTCATGCATGTAATTCTCAAAACAGCTCGTTTCTCTAGTAAGTCTTTATCTTCTTTGAAAATGAAAACTGTTCCACCAAGCAAACTTTAGGTAAATGTCTTAATAAGGTAAGGCATTAACGACTCCAGAGATTCTCAAGTCAACTAGTCGGTCAGAAAAGTCGAAGTCGAGTCGACGAGTCGTTTGATGACGTCACACACACAAAAAGCAGAGGAGCACTGGCGTCCAACACTGAGCAACTTTTATATGTTGACTGTTAAAGTTCTCTGTAACATTAACAGTCAACATGACAAATAAACAAAACAAAGACTAATACCTTGAATTTTTTTGTGAATTTAAGTGTAGAACTGAGAGTAGGAACAGTTTAAGCCGCGGCCGGACGACTCCCTGCTGTGCTAGCGTTAGCCATGTTAGCTAGTGGAGCCATTTCAGATGCAGAACGGCGGTTCTGTTACTGTACTTTAACTTTGACTTGCAGGTTCTGCAGGTCTCTGTGCTGTTTGTGTGTCTAGAGTGAAGGATCTCCACACATGTGATGAGTGTCTGTCTTCTCTGCTGCATGTCTCTGGTTGTGGTCTTGTATTTAGATTCCCCTCGTGCCAGTGTAAGCCAATCAGAGGCAGAGATTGCATTGCGTACACAAGCGAGGGCAGAGAAAGAAATAACACATGCCTTCTCTTAGGGGGCGTCGACTCGTGCCTCTATAGTCGACTAGTCATGTTAATGCCCCATAACAAGGTGAAAAAATTAGTGTGGAATCTACATGCAACAATTTCCCTACGATATGATATGATAGCTTCAGGAATACATTATGGGGGAAGTTGTTGTGATAATGATTGAGGAACACTGTGCAGCCATTAGGGATGAGCGAGTACAGCATTATCTGTATCTGTATC
>JBBPDH010000036.1:13672686-13685553 GCA_037974565.1 Clupeocharax schoutedeni | reverse complement strand
TGATACTCGTACTCGTCAAAAGTGCTTTATCCGTACCGGATACTCGTTTCAGCCGAGTATCCGGCTCAACTCTAGCAGCCATACTGTCTGTTTATAAAACATAATTTTGTATTTAAGTCTATTTAGCTTATTTTGTGACTTTCCATTAGGGGGGTGTTTTCCTCTGAGCAAGCCTTCCACTGTCCGTCACTGCCACCCACCCTGCACCAAGCCCTTCTCATTCTGCACGCAGGTAATCCCATTACTGAACATGGCAAATTGTATTTTGCTTGAAATAAAAATGAAAGCGAAAACACAATCATCCTTAATTGATGAAGGGTAATTTGTTTTCAGTGAGTGCTGTCATTGCACTGTGGCCAGTCAAATTAAGGAAGTTCTTAGCAGTCTCAGCCTCCTAATCACTGTTTAGTGCACCAGATTTTTTTCAGTGTATGGAGGATGTTGTTTCATCTGTTTCCAAAGCCATACAAAAATAAAAAGCTGATGTCTCTTCAAAGATTATTCTTTCTTATACTTCTGTTTCTGTGTAGCCCAAAACACCTCCACAAAATTCAAAGTGTCTTTGGATCGACAGCATGTCTGGTGCCCAAATCTGAACCTGTAGGGCTGTGATTCAGCATAATTTGGACATGTCCCTCCTTAAACCCCTCACAAAACCTGGCAGTTAACTGGTAAGTTGAACCAGGTGTGTTTGGGAAGCATGATCGAAAAGCAGTGCTGGAAAACTGTCCTCCTGGACCGGATTTGGGCAACACTAGTCTAAGTTATATCTTTTTTTATGGACTGTGCCGCATCTTGAGAGCTGTCTCTAGCCTTTTTGACCATTGTTACTACACAATTCCATGGGAAACAGTGAATTACATTGAATGATGTGTAAGATAACCAGGCAAGTCAGCCTTTTTTTACTGACCTTCTGGGTCTATTAGCTTTCCTGCCTTGCTATTTCCTGACACTTGCTTAACATGTCACTGTTGTTTGTAAGATCAAATGCAGATTGTGGCAGCTATGAATTATTCTGACCTCCGATCGGGATTTACTTTTAGAGTGTTGTGTTTGCTTTGTGTGCGTTTACTAATTTATAAACTACCTAATTAGTGGTAACAAATGCAAATTTTCAAGAAATGGAAAAGGAGGATGACAGTGAACTACATGTGGTGCTGAGGTGTTTACACAACGTCATGAGGCATAAAGCTATGATGCTTAAACAAGTAGTTCTAATACTTTGACAGAAATGTAGTGTACTGTTCTACTGTAGTCTTATACGGAGACTATGTTGTGTATTTGAGTGTGAACTTTTGATTTACAGTCATGGCAATTACACGTTAACACATGTATAACATCAGTATATAAGAAACGTCTAATGACGTAAAAAAAAAAAATTGCTTGCAAAAGCCTGTAATCCAAGTTCTGTTGTGAATTACATGCAAGGCAAGCACAACAGTCTGTTTCTCTTTACATCTCTTAATGTTCCTTTTCGTCAGAGCGGGGTGTGTGGCTGTGAGAGGGGTTTCACTGAGGTCATGACATCTCACGGCTTCTTGGACTACTGTACAAGAGCGCCGGGGCCAGACTATAAGAAAGCAGATGTGAAGACCAGTGCTGGACGTCTGAGGCCCAGCCATGTCCAGCACCAGAACCGCCCCAGAGAGTGGGCACTCCAACCCCTCGGCCCAGGTCCGGAAACCCACACTGACGATATGTAGAACAACTTTGGTTTGTTCTGTAATGGTTTGAGGAACATTACAAAAAGTTCAAGGTGTTGCTTTATCTTAGAGATCTTATGGAGTCCATGCTTTGACGGGTCATACATACACAGTATTAGAAAAGTGATTTTAATATGATGGCTTATCAGTTTATGTACCTGTCATAACCATAAACCCAAGCAAAGAACTGTTTAGGTTCCTTATTTTTTTAGAAGTGAATCCCGCTTTTGAATGGCTCTCATCTCTCACCAGGGACAGGAGTGTGTACTTTTGTGTTTTCCCTGCAGGCATCTCATTTGGCAGCTGAAATGTCTAACAATTACACTTATTCCATGTGTGGACAGTTTTGACCAATAATATTTTGCTTTTTCCTTGTTTTTACGTTATATAAGCCTATAACATAAGGTCAAGCTAATGCATTCCTGTTATTAATGTTTTTAAATGAAACATAATGAGTCACAAGATTTTGCTTTCTGCCCATGAATGAGTCAAGTCAAGAAGTGCTTCATTGCCACCCCAGCCATGCACATATGGTCTAGGAGTACAATATTTTGTCTCACTTAAACTAGATGTATATGGCTGGGATGACAACAAAACTTGACTTGCAAGCAAAACCTTGTGACTCATGAATTATGTTTTATGAATAAAATAATTAATAAAATAACAAATACACTGTTTATATGACAAAAGCTGGTCAAAAGCTGGTCTTCAGATTGCCGGTGTTGAAAATCCCCTGATCTGGACAAGTTGGATTACTGAGAATCATATAAACCATTGGGATGTAAGATTAGTTTAGTTGCGCTTTTTTTTTTCAAGGCATGAAGATAAACAGTTTTAGATTCAATACTGCTCACAGATCAGCAAGGGTAATTTATGTACAGCTGTTTTCCATGTGTTAATTACCAGATGGACGGGTCAGGCTGTGGGTGTACGGGCTGATGGTGGCGGGTTTCATCATGATCCTCCTCATCATCACAATGTCCTTCCTGCTGTGGTGAGTGGAGGTCTTCTTATGTAACTACACTGCAGAATATTTCCCACAAGCCTTAAGATTCTCAAACTTAGGAGAGCGGAAGTTGATAAGATTGCAGATTATTTGAATACTTATAATGTGCTGCCCTCTAGTGGTAAATGCTGCAAGTGCAAGAAACACATTTTATAGCTTTGATATGCTGAGTGCTCTCTGACCTGTTTGTTTTTTATTATCCAGTGAAAACCCCAAGGACAGTCCAAATGCAGGCAGCATCCAGAAAGCTCTGGCACTGGCCTATGACGGAGATGCAGACATGTGACGCTCTATTGCTGGACTACAACTCCAGCTTATGCAACTCCGTGACCTCCTGAATGGGTCGTTTCCGCTGCAGCAAAAATATTTTAAGAACACAAGAGACTAAGGCACAGTGCTGTTTTGAACCAAGCTTTGTGCCTATACATGTAACATGTGTATTTTGTGGGCTAATTTTAAGGCAGTTTCAGGGTGAGTGTATTCAGCTTTGATGAACACAAAACAAAAGAATTTTGAGAACTACTATAGTAAAGATGGCAACATAAGAATGTTATGTTTTCTTATGTTATGTTTTCCTTCAGCATCTCATCGCTGTCCCTAAATAATCTGTCTCTTAAAATGTTTTTATTTTTTTGCACCATTTTAGAAAACCACTACCCTTACTATTGTGAGAAACTCTCATGACAAACAGACCAATAAAAATGCTTCATAATCACTTGGAATTGAATGTTTTTGCATAGACTTACATTCAAATGTCAAAGAGCCTCATTGTGCAAAGTTATAATCTTGGGGTTGTTTTGGACAGCGATGATTTGCAAACATGTGAAGACAAATGAGTGACACCATTTTTGTCAAAGCAGACTCCCTATATGCACTATGTTAGTGCAATATGAAGTGTAACACTCTATATTAGTGCATTGTCTTTCTGCCTTTACATTGTAAACTTACATTTCGCCGTTGTTTTTTATATTGTCACATGTTGCCGGCTGGTCACTTTTGGGACTAATCTTATTGGGACTGAATTGTATATTGCCCTGAATACTGGACTAGCATTGGTTGTGTCTGTGGTCTAATTTAACCCTGAAGCCAAAATCCAATTAGAAACAAATAGCCCATGAAGATCAGCAGTAGTTATATAACTCTTTTGTGATAATGTATGTGGTAACTGTGTTTTAACTGGTTTATAAATAAATCTGAGACTGATGAAGCTCTGATACAGTGAGTTGGCAAGATCTATGCACCCATTGTGTCATCAGTCTTGTAGAATGCTTAGTTTTTTATCCATTTTTGCTGCAGTATGTAATGAATGAAGCAGAGAATTACCTGAAATCTGGGGAGAGGGATGTAGGCCAGCCAAAGCCGCCCAGACCCAGCTGCATATTTCTGCTAATTCAATTTTGCGATTTAGCCTGTCAGATTCTCTTCTGTCTGGTGTGAAATTAAGCACAGTCGTCACTGACGGCTGTGCGGCTACTCTGTTCTGTCATCTTCCATCAGTCACATGGAGCCTATATGGACTGAGCTCAGCAGATGGAGTGGCATCTTGCAATTAGTTGTTTCATTAATTATGTGTGATCAGTCAAATGCAGGTGGGAAACAGCTGTGCAAGCATAGAAGTACCAGTAGGGGGCAATATAATGCAGACTGTATCTTCTCTACCTAAAATGTACCCAAAAGGATCTTTGAAGTGGAGGTTCTCATTTCAGCAGTCCAAGAGGTATGTTAAGGGAGCTTAACATTTCAGAAAATGTGTTTTTTTCAGTTCTGTTAATTGATTAAATGTGCTTTGGAAACATCTATAAAATGGCACGTGTTAAAGGGATTATAGATGGACACATAATTTTATTTTACATCCCAACCAATCACAGTTTACAGCAATCCAGTGCCGACTTAACAAGTTATCTCTAATTTAATAGAACAGCACCATGTCTCCTGTGGAGGTGGCTCAGTGGGTAATATACTTGCCTCCAGGCCAAGAGGTCACTGGTTCGAATCCTGCCAAAATACACAAGGCAATGGTGGGTGCTGACGGTAGGGGTAGGAAACCAGTGGCACCCACAAGAGGAGATTTAGACTACAATTATTTCAGATAAGCTGCTTTAATGACCCATATATAATTAAATCTACCAAAGAACCTTTTATGCATTCAAATAGATATTGGGTGTTCATAGTTCTATGTAGGAAAATGTATTCAATCACTTTTGAAAAAAAAAATTTTAAGGGTGTAGGTCCACTGTGTACAATCCAAACAGGATTTTGGATTCAGTGCTGGAATCTGGGATAATGCTTTAGTTCACTGCTTTGCATCCACTAAAGTTCCCCCTTCAGTTCCCGTCTTGATCTGTATGAAAGTAAGAAACTGCAAGGTGGTTGACAATTTGGCTGAAGTTCACTCTTTGACTTTCCTTCATGCTCTGGTGACATCTGTATTCTATGCAGCACTCACAATTGACAAGAGCAAATAGAATCCCCACATTTGATACAGAGTTTTACACTGGGTGCAGCACTCGCCTGAGGTGGTTTGAAGCTCCAGCCGTGTAAACACACCGATGGAGGCCTGCGATAAGGTTCACCCAAACACAGATATGAAATTGGGTGCATTGATTTATGTGGCAAGGTAAAAGGGACCTATTATCCTCTAAAATGGTAATATTGAAGGCCATTTGGTCACAGAATTACTAGCTGAAGCCACTGCAAGATTCATAAATCATAATTTATTTACAAATACAAAAGTTTGTCCTATTTGTGACATTTTCTTATCTTTCGTTCTGCATTAAACCAGTTTTGACTTCTTAGCCACTATTTTGCTTTCATTCAGCTTCATAAGAAGCACATAATGTTATTTTGCCCCAAATGTAGTTTAAATACCAGAACCATTTCAGTGCTGAAAAGTGTACAACATTACTCTTAAAGTAGCAATAATACGGATTAATATGAACTTATCAGCCAACGGGTTGATTATCTCTCATTAATGTGCTTTTTCTGGACTGAAGTAGGTGTGTTTGAGCAGGAAAACGTGTGTAGGTCAGGAGAGGCTCCAGGAACAGGCTTGAGAAGCTATTCTTTAAAGAAGCACTAAAGATGTCATTTTAAATGTATTTTGTGTAATTAATCGTGCATATATTATGTTTTCATCTAAAAAAGCTGTAGGCTTTTATAAAGTCTTGTAGTCTGTTAATTGATCTTGATACAATGAATGGTAGCCAACTAATGTACAGAGGCTCTGTCTAGACGCAATGCTGTAGACACAAACTCCTATGTCCATATTTGCTGGTCAAACTCCACATGATGACACAGTATTCATTTATTTAGAATACACATCGTTTCTTGAGTTTCCTGACAAATGGACATATGACGTGTCCGCCCGACAGCGACGATATGATCCTGTTACCAGGAGATTGTAAGTTTGATCCCCAGAAATTCAAGGGAGAGTCCAAGACAGCATGTTTGAGAAAAATGCCAATAAATTTATACAAATTTATACAAAAAATAAATATCCATGGCAGCACAAGTATAAACATGTATTCAGTGATCAGGGTTTTCACTAATGTTCATCACAAAATTAACAATGCTGCAAAACATTACCAAAGACTTGTTCACTATATTCTCTCATCAGCTTACATTCACCATTCCCTGGTGCAATCTTATGGGCCAGTTCATTACTGCATAGCTCAAGTGTCCCATACAAGCAATGAAGGATCAAGTAAATAGCAAATATAGATTTCAAAAGCAGAACAAGATATCAGTGCTATTTGATGCAACATCCATTTCATCTATGGCTTAATATTTCAAAACATTTGATTTGAATTGTTAAAACAGGACGTTAAGTAGTAATCAGTTATACATGCCTGCTGATGTAAAGTTACTTTAGTCTGCATGAAAACTAACAATCGAAGAGTTAGATCAAAGACATTAAAGCAATGTACCATGCTTAAACCAGACAAGGAAATAATTTGATGCATGCTGTAAAGGTTTTCATTATAAAGTCTGCTTTAGTAATATTGGCTCAATTAGGTCAGCCTAGTTGTGGGCAAGGGCACTTCTACAAATCTGCTAATGTTGCTTCCCTGTGTGACCATGATAATCATGACATTTGAAACACTTTTCTTAGTGAAACATTTTCTTAGTGTATCACATGTGGGTCTGATTTCAGAGCTGAAAACAAGGGAACAGGACCTTCAGGACATATAGTCACTTATAACTGGCTGAAAAAGGTCATAAAAATCTGGTTAATAAACTGAATCTCACATTATACTATACACTTTCTGTTATGACACTATAACAGAAAGCTTTTTAACTGAGATGAATTTATTCTAAGAAAACAAAAAAGTATTACTTGTGTTTCACTCATGTATAGGGTGACACAGAGGGCAAAGTCCCTCAATCTTCTCCTTGCTGATGGATCAAATGAGAGAAAAGTACAATGACCAAGAGGAGGTTTTGAAGAACAACATTGCAGCTTCTGTGAAAAAAAATCACCAGGCCTTCTCTGACCCAAACAATGTTTTAAAAAAAAAACTATTGGGTGAAGAGAAGAAAATAATCCAGTACAGAAGATATAGGATATTGGAATATCCAGAGAGCTTCGGGACTGATGAGTGGTTTCAGATTCCTTTCCTCCGCATTCTCCAATTTCATCAGGCATTGTAGGAGAAGACATATTCCTGTTGTGTTAGCAATAGGAGGTTGCACAGAATATTAAAAAGGTGCTAATAATTGCAACAAGAGATTCTTGTATGCGAAATTTACTTTTCCGCTTTAATTTACCCCTTGTCTCCTTCGCCTGCTCTATCTTCCAGAACACCCTGTTCCTCCTTTCCCTTCTCCTCTCCTCTATCTCTGTACTCCCCCCATTCTCTCCTCCTCTCCCTCTGTCTGGAAAGTACTGCATTAGAAAGAGAGGAGAGAGGAAGCACTCTCTCGCTCAGTGTCTCTGTGAGGCTTATCAGATGAGATAAGGCAGCAAGCGCAGGTCCTAATAGCATCTTGCCACTGCTGGATTCTCCTCACGCGCACTGGGGAACAAACAAACACATCGTCCAGCAGCAGACCCATACATCATTGCCCCCCAGAGTCCAGCTCCCAACTCCCTGCAGCATGCGGCACCTGCCCACTGGGCTGGCGCTTTCATTACACCCAGAACTCTCTACTCATAGCAGAAACTCAAGGATGATCGTGTTGAACGACTAGGATAACACTGCTGGGAATTTGCCTTTAGTATAAATTTTCTCACCATTCAGACATGGGGCTGAAACTGATGATTATTTCTATAGTCAGCTAATCTATTGATTTTTCTTAATCAAGCAATTCATCAACTTATTACATATTGCCCCAAAGCTTCATATAGTATACGGCCATTTGTTGGAATCCCTACTTGAATTATATGAACAATACTTGGCATTATAGATTGTGTTTGCTTTTAAAGGCCCCATATTTTTGAAAAAACTTTCACTGCTTTTTAAAATAAATAGTTTGGAATAGTTAAGCACCATTAAACAAAATGTTTTGCAAAACAAATCTCATTTACACAATTTTCCACTCATCTCAGATATAGTCTATCAGCCAAGACATGTTCATATTTTACTTGTCACCTTTTTGGATCTTGGTTGGCCGCAGTCCTACTTCCTGTGGTCCAATGCTGAGGGGTATGAAATCGGGCCATAGGTGAAAGGGTGAAGGGCTGTGTCTGGCCTTTGGCACCAGGAGAATGGGACCAGTTGAGGAGCTTCTGCCAGCATGAGGCAACCAGGGCGAGCCATTATTGTCAGCCTCGGCCATGGGTGGTGATGAGGCAGCAAGACCTGGCAACCCTTGTTTACCAGATCTAGCCAAAGGGTATCCACCGCCAACACCAGTGAGCCTTCACCCTACGATGGAAGCTGGGACCTTCAGGGGTGCAGTATGAGTAATGGTGGCCAGAGGTCAACTGGATTTGGGACAGATGTTTGGCCTGATGGTCCTTTATTTCCCTTTGCTGGGGCAGTTTGTGGACTTGTACAGTGGGAAGATCAGCTTGAGCAAGGAGTTGATTCCACCAGTAACCCAGTACTGACCATCATCCTCTCTCTCTCTTTCTCTTTCCTTCTGTTTAGGTCCCTTTACAAGTATTATATTCAGCCTGCAATACTTTAGATACCCCATTCATACCAAGGTCATAAGAAATGTTAACGTATAGACTGCTATACAGTTGGGTGGGCAGTTGGGTGGCCTAGTGGTTAAAGCATCCGCCCTGCGACCGGAAAGTCCGGGTTCGATCCCCAAGACCACTGAGGCACTGCTGAGGTACCCTGAGCAAGGTACCGTCCCACACACTGCTCCCCGGGCGCCGTGTTCCTGGGTGCCCCCTGCTTCACTTGGTGAATGGGTTAAATGCAGAGGAAGTATTTCGTGCTGTTCACACTGTGTGCTGTGGTGTATTCACCTATGACACATTGGTCACTTTCACTGCTTTCTGAATGCATTAAAACATAAGTCAACTACGAGAAATAGTCACTCGCTACAAAACAACTCATTTTCTATGACGTATTTCTCAAGTCTAATTCAGCTCATCATTTAATTAACAAGCCTCTGGTAACTGTGTGTAAGTGTGTGTGTGTGTGTGTGTGTGTGTGTGTGTGTGTGTTTGTGTGTTTGTGTGTGTACAGTTGTTACAAATCTCTCTCTATCTCTCTCTCTCTTGCTCTCTCTGTGTAAATATGAATTATAAAATAGTATGTGTTAGTCATTTTAAAAATACATTCAGAAATACAGACTCAAACCTGTCAACACAGAATAACCAATTATGTAAATAGTTATGTAATTGCATAAGTATGGCAAAATGACAGTAATTACTGTAGATCTGTAAGAGCAGGGGCAGCAGGGCCATTACAGAAGTAGTACTGAGAACCACTAAGCATTATCAAATAGAATATGACCATAGCACTGCAGAGATCTGACAAAGGAAGGGGTGGAAGGGGGTGGGGGGGTTCTAGGAAAGGCAGACTCCGTCTTTTTTTTCAAACTACATCTTTTATTTCATTAAAAAGCCTTTAAAAGCCCTCCGCTCCTGCCTCATGCCTCCAGAGAGAGTTTGATTGTGCATGGGAAATTAAGTCTGCCACTTGCTACACTATTTAAAGTACTCACCCTACAGGGCCTAGGAGTGTGCCTCTTCACCTAATAACAACTTCGCCTTTTTCCAAACATGTACGCATGTGCAACACGCCGCTTTTCACATTCACATCTTTCTCATGCAAATAAGTCACGCTTTTTTAGAATTTGCACTTGGCAAAGGCAATAATAAAATAATTTCTGAGTTTGACATTGAAGTAAGTGGAGAAATTTTGATTTTACATTTTCAATCAAGTCCACATTTGTATTTGTATGATATACTATCACACAAGGTCACACAAGCTATGTTAGCATTGTCATACAAGACTGCCTCAGGGCTCTATGCAAAATGTGAATTCAGTTGTGATCTGGTCATCAGGGACAGCTCCTTCTGTAACTGTCAAACACAGAGGTGGTCTGCCCTATGCACTCAAATTCTCTGAAAGACGCAAGGGCCCAGCTGTCTGCTTAAAACACCCCATAAACAAAATAATCCTTTTTATCAAACACAGGAGAAGCCATTATATTTCTGCCAGTTCACATTAGTGTCATCACAAAGTCTGCATATAGTTGAAGATAAACATTTGAGTAGATAAAAAGTAGCCAGGAGCTTTAACATTAAATTTAACAGTCTTTAGGGTTTACTGCTTCTGGCTCAACTCTTCCTCACTGAATAGCCTGATAATTGTGCTGAATTCAAGTTGCCTTTATAGGATTCCTTGAAATCAACTGATGACTTTAATCCAGCATAAGAAAACCCAGAATGCTGCTTACTAATTACTGTTGAAATGAAAAGATAATGATCCTATCGTTAATGTGCACGTAAAAGCTCAAAGTAAGTCAATCAGGGTGTTAATTAAAGGTCATTAATTATATACAATTATGTACATTCTGATGGTGTCATTTTATTTGAATAGGTTTGAAAGGACTGAAACCTCAGCAAACAATGATCCGTGGAGAGGAATTACAAATGAGATAAACGTCTTCTCTGAGTTTGCTCAGGCTGCAATGACATGACGTTTCCGCTGCAGAGCAAGTCTGTCCCCAACTAACATCTCTGGCATCGGAGGAAGTACTTTGAAACACTTTCACTCGTGAAACATGAATAAGAGATGTGTTATCTCGGCGACAGGCTGCTTTTAAAACCTTGGCGTTTTCACCTCCGATCAAATCTCCCATTTGTTTTGGGCGGCAGATTAATCAGCTGAGGCGGCTTGCACGGGCAGAAGCTTCCCTCGTTCTGGATCAATAGAGGTAGGCCTATTGATGAGAGTCCGATAGAGGCCGCAGGAGCGACCTGTCTGCGTGCAACCCAATCGATTTCATTTTCTCCGATCCATCTGCACCCGGCACCTTTATGTTTCACCCTGTCTCAGACAGCCGTTATCAATCAGACACGGGGGAACAGCCGGGCTCAGTTATGAGTGGCCTTTCTCATGAGCACCATCCACTCTGGACAGCTCGCTAGAGTGATGGCACTCGCTCAGGTATGTTTTACACAAACGCAGACAGGGCGCAGTGCGGCCCCTGTCCATCATCCTCGGAGGGAAGTGTCGTTATTTCACTTCGAGACACCTCAGTGAGGTTTACATCAGTCTGCTCCAGTCCTCATGTCCCAGAGCTGATCCTGAACTATTAGTTCTCCTTAGCACAATGTCATGCATTTCCTCCCTTTCTTGACGATTCCAACGATTAACGATTCCAGATTTGTTCGAGTCGACTAATCCGTAAGCAAAGTCGAAGTTGAGTTGACTAGTCGTTTGATGCTGTCATCACACACAGGGGAAGAACACAGGTGTCCAGCACTGAGCAACTTTTAATGAAAGTTTTCTGTAACATTAACAGTCAACATGACTAATGCCTTGAATTTAAGTCTATTACTGCGAGTGGGAACAGTTTATGCCACGGCAGGTGCTAGAGTTAGCCATGTTAGCTGTGCCTCTGTAGACGACTAGTCAACTTTTGTGTTAATGCCCAAACTGAACTTTCCCACAATGTCAATTATCTAAGAACTACTTGATGTTTAATAGCTAATGCTATTGTAGCTAACAATAAAGGAAGCTTATGTCATCAGTCAGCTGATTAAAATCATCACACATGTCTCAACCTGCATCAAGTTGAATAAACTTGCTTAATGAGTTTTTTCATACTGTAACCTATTGCTGTTACCTAGGAGCTCAAGTGAGGCATATGCAATGCATGGACATGACAGATAAGGGAGGGGTGCCAAAGACTACCAGTCTTAAAATACTGACTACAAATAATCACTGGAATTATTCTACTGCTGAGAAAGTATGTATCCAGAATGAGGTAGGAAATTTAAGATAAAAGTATTTAATTTTGGGGATATTTTTTTAAAGATTGTCACCTTAATTTGTGAAGGATACAAGCGCTTCTTTTTGTACAGTGTGGTAGGGGTGGGTGATATGGCCAAGCTATCATATCACAATTTTTTTTTACAGTTAAATCATGATTTTATCACAGTATTTATATTGCTTTGTAACTATAGATTTTTTTCCCTATTCTACAAAATACTGAACAGTAGAAACAAACTATTTTTCTTTGTAAAAAATATAGTCCTAAAGAACAGCATTTAGGCCAATTAAGTGCTTCCTGAATGAAATAAACACAGTACATTCAAGAAGAACAGATGCCTTTAAAATATGTTGGTCCTAAAGACACAACCCCAGCCTATTTTATTAAATGGGATAAAGGAGAGGTTGGTAATATGTCATGAAAAAATTAATTTGCACTTTTTGGCACATAAAACAACAAAAGAAGACCTCATTAGCAAACATAAAATACAAGAAAAATGTAGGATATGGGCCCTTTTACATACATCACATAAGTTAAAAGCCAGCTTTGATTCTTTTAAGTGTGTAATATGTTGTAAATCATGATTTTTTGTAAAAAGAAAACTGAATGAAGATACATCAGGGAAAATGTGTTCTGGCTCCACTCCTTTTAGCTTGCGTAATGGAAAAGTGTGAGGTTTACAGGGAGTGCAGAATTATTAGGCAAGTTGTATTTTTGAGGAATAATTTTATTATTGAACAACAACCATGTTCT
>JBBPDH010000036.1:13600632-13623297 GCA_037974565.1 Clupeocharax schoutedeni | reverse complement strand
AGAACATGGTTGTTGTTCAATAATAAAATTATTCCTCAAAAATACAACTTGCCTAATAATTCTGCACTCCCTGTAAAGGGAATCTCTGGGGCAGCTCTGAATGCACTCTAATGCAGTTAATAATTAATGTGCTCTGACTAAAACGTTCAGCTTAGATATTCTGTTTTCAAAGTAAGAATAAACTTAGCACAGGTCAAGTCACAGAACAGCTTTTTGTGTCTTTATTGGCAAAGTCATGAGGTTACAACCTTCCTCAATTTAAGAATGATACTCATATTTCTAATTATAAACAGAGAAATTATCTGCATTTATTTAATTTCAGTTAAGGTCTTGGTGTCTTACACAATTCAATAACAAAGCCAGTTTAGTTCTGTTTTGTTTCATGTCTCTTTAATGTGTAGGCCAGTGTCATGGGTGAGGCTTTGGCATCATATTCTCAACATTCCTTATGCAGGGACAAAAAAGCCATAAACATATAAACATAATTTCTGCATAATTAATTAAATATTGTCTTTGTAATTGTGTAGTACTGATTTTGGAAAAGGAAAAAGTACATTTGGTTAAGGAAAGTAAGTGTGTGTGTGTGTGTGTGTGTGTGTCTGTGTGTGTGTTTGTGCGTGTGTGTCAATGCAGGTTTGGCCCTCACTCACCCACCTAGACCAACTGCAGCCGAACACTGACAACATAATTATGAAAAAACATTTTGTGATGATAATTTATGATAAAAATTAATGATACATTTATACAACATCTGTTAATAACAAACGATTTTCCAATTAAAAAGTTGGACATACTTTCTCGCAATAAAGCTGATTTCTCATAATTCTGACAAACATCTGTTAATAATTTCACAATGAAAGTTTTTCTAGTAATGTACCACAGTACTCACATGCTTTGAATTCTTGAATGCAATTACCAAGTTAAGGGCCAACAGAAACTCTTAAAATGCCATTTACAAAAAGTTTCATGTCTTATAATTATCACCATTATATACTTGATTTGTTGCAAAACTGCTTTATTATAAGGGATAATGTTTTAGTTCGTCTTTTGGAGATACTAATTGTTCCGATCAGGTTAACCCAATGGAAAAATTCATTCATTGTTGATGAATGTTAACTAATCTTGTTGCCCCAGGTTTAACACAGAACTGATTCAGGAGGAAGAGACTTTTTCAAAGCTCTGAAACTCCTCAACAGGAGATTCCTTAGGAGATTCCATGGAACAAAAATAATGAAGTCTGCATTACTTAAAAAAACTTTAAGATCATTCTGTAGGATTTCACACATTGATTAATAGAGAAATGAAGAATAACAGCATGTTTCATTTTAATCAAGCATTACTTGACCGCTTGTATGAATTATTAATAAGTATTAACAGGCAAATCTGGGTCAGTGCCACACATAAAAAAATCTAAATCAAACCCCAGTTATATAATATACATGATGTACAAACCAGAAATAGATTTCCGGGTTCAGAAATGAACCAAAACAAATCGATCAGCAGCACCAAGCAGAACCAGTATTTTAATGATGTGTCCTTGAGTGCCAACACCAACATTCCTGAACCAGAGACCAAACTGAAAATGCAGTTTTTACTTTTACTTCGGGTGTATGTACATCTAAAATAATTTTTAAAAATAGTAGAACCGGGAAGCTGCTAGATCATCTTTTGTTGTATGTATAAATAAGTATGTCTGCACCCACACACAGCAAATTTGAATGAATTGCTCTGACCAAAATAAGCACCGAAGGAATATTTCACCTTCATTAAGTCTGTCCAGTACTGGTCCAGTGCATGCACTCAGAATCCAGTGGAATGCCTCATAGTCACTCTCTGAGTACATGCAGCTTAAAGAGCTTCATTAGAACTACCTTGTCCTAATAGAACTCTTAAGAAAGCTTGAAAGTGTAGGATTTTGTCTGATTATCCATCACAATGAATCAAAATTGAAAAATATATTATTTAATCTAACTATTTAACTGTACCATATCAAGCTTTAAAGTGTATTTAAAATTGGTTCCAGAACTTCAGAAAACAGCACTATTTTATAGAATAAATAGCAGGAAAAATGGCCAATTTAGCCTTATTTAAAAATAGTGTAAACAAAGTCTGTTGCTGGAATGTGTATTTTATATTTGTTACATATTTAATATGGATTACTGGTTTACACAAAAGCATGTAAGAACAAATACCTCTATACACCCCCATCACAAATGTAACACATACAACAAATATTTCAACAAAATAACAAAATAAGCAGTTTTTCTCTTTATTTCATTTGACATTTAACCTGTTCAAAATATATCACAGCTGTAACAATACATATACATCTTGAAAGAATCCATGAATCCATTAATATTGTCAGTAGAAACCACTTTGAGTGCTGTTGAATTTGCAGTAATTCAACAAATTACAGTAAACTCCAACTCTTTCATGGATGACAATATTTTAAACAAAACTAAATAAAAAGGAAAACGGCAGGTGAGACATTACAGTAGCATCGACATCAACATGAAAGCATTCATGCTATCTCAGACCCCCTCCTCTGTTTTTAGTTCTATCTATACATTGACTAGACACTTTATTACATATTACACATGAACAAAATACATATTTGCATTTACAGATGATAGTCTTTTTTCTAGTTAATACACGATATAATGCCCCTCTTATGAAAAGGATTATTGCATCTCTTGTCTGTATGATTCTTGCCCGCACAGTTATGTAATCTGTTTGTCAGAACATGAGGGTTCCTCTCTGTTCGTGTCAAGAGGATGGCTTTACAGGGATCTGACCCTGTGTGAAGAAAGCAGAAAGCAGATCTTTATCTAAATACTATGGTGGTTAGCAGTGTTTCAACAAAATATAGGTTTCGTCAGTGTTTGTGTGTTAATGCAGCATCAGTGCTTATGTAGAGTGTTCCAAGTCTTATGCTCAGTGATTTGGATCATAAATCTAAGAAATCTAACAAAAAAGAAAAATCACAATATACAAGTTACAGTAGTCCATAAAAGTGCTTTTAAAAATATTCATCACTGTTATCCTGGAAGGTATTACAAAGGAATTTGTCAGCATACCGTTAAAAATGTTGTTGTGGTGGATGAAATATTTCAGCATATATAGCGTGAAAGACGTTACAATTATTAATAAAACCGTGAAGACTTGATATAGACATGTACCCCCACCCCCCAGATTTTTAAAAATGAATACTATATTTATTATTGTTATTACTGTATCAACGGCAGTGTTAGCGCATTTCTTAATTATCCTCATCCTAAGTGTTCATGGTGTTTCAATGTAAGTCCTTTAAATACTGTTCTACATCATTGTTTTATACTGTAAGACACAGATTTTTGAAAAGGATAGTAATCTACCGTCAAAAAATACAAAACATATAAAATACAACTATTTTAAAACAAAAAGTAGCTTCCAAAATGTAAAATTCCTAAAGGTGAAAGAGGCTCGGATCATCAAAATGGAAAAGGGTAACACACTCCACACTTCTTGGCATACATACCTTCTCTGACACACGGAACGCAAACACACATAAAAAACATGTAACTTTACAAAGTGCCTGAGCACAGACTGGCACACACAGACATATGTGACGTACAGTGAAACACAGAGTGGTGCTTTATAGTGGCACAAAACGTTTATATTGTGTTTAAAACGCAAGTGATGCTGAAGGAATGTCACAAACTCGTTTCTCTATCCAAATCCCTGTCCTTGACCTCCTCAGGATTCTCAGGGCTCCTGATGTCTTCTACCAGAGAACTGGAGTATGATATAGTAGAAGAAAAGAAGAAAGAGGAAAAGAGCTCTCAGAGGCAGAAGCACCACAGAAAAAACTGCCCTGATGTTTCCTGATACCCTGACTATATAAACTTTAACTTAAGCCAAGCTTTTATACATTTAAGACTAAACATATCAAGCTGTTAATGCATAAAATATTGTGTTCTTGACAGTAAGAATAAAAAGGTGATTTGATCCTAGATTTCAAAGGTGGCTGAATAAAATATATGCTCTGGAAGTACTGGCTTAGTGATTAGTTCTCAGTTCGAATGTTAAACATTGAATTCTCAGGTCATTAATAAACTATGATCTGAAATTCCTCCATAAGGGGGAGCTATAAGCACACTAGTGGTCACTTTTGACTTGCAGCACTCAAAAGACTTTTCCTGTATACTAATTAACAGACAGGGAGACAGATGAATTAGATTTTTGCCTAGATAACAGCGATGATATGGAAGTAAGAAGAAGATGCTTGACCATTATTAGTTGTTGTAGTCCCACATATTTTCCCTTCAGGCTTAAGCTCCCAGGTTTGTGCTGATTTCTATAAGTTGGTGGCATTAAATCAGTTTATGATTATTATTTTTCTCTGCTTTTATGATAAAATGATTCTCTGATTCTCTATGATTCTCTGCTTTTATGTTTTTTATGTCTTGTTTAAACCACTGATCAGTGCGCCCCTAACTCTGAAATGTCTTCTGAAGGGTGTTATGTGATTAATTGTCAAAAGAATGAGATTACTAATACTCTATGAATAGATACTCTATTACCAATAGAACTGATAGTGCCAGCCTTACATTTTACATACTGCTGGAGCATCTTATTTGTTTTTGTTTTTGACCTCTTGTGATTGCACCTGTCATTGTAGTCATTGGATTTGTTGTACAAAACAGTTTTGATCAGGGCTTGAGTAGGGGATACATTTGTAAAAGCTTTTGATCTTTTTCACTTTCCTTCATTATGCAAGAGGTATATAATTGGATGAGGTGTGTTCACTTATGCATATTAATGGAACATTTTACGAATTACACCAACAAGCAAACTGAAGTGTTACTAAATGTCAAAACTGACACTAACCATAGTGTTTATACTCATGTTATACCTCTTTCAGCGATGGGGGAACAATATCCAAACTAAAATATTCTTTTCTATATAAGTGCGTTCATCTAGGACTGGTGGGTAATTTAACCTTTATGAGAACGTAAATGCTGTCAGTGACAGATCATGCTTCACCTTAGATCTTTCAAAATACATGCAACTTCCTGTCCATGCTTTCCATTTAACAAACTCAAGACACTTCTCACAATTACACATACACACACACACACACACACACACACACACACATACTTAAATCACAGCCAGAAGCAGTCGGGTGGAAGCAATAAATGTAGCCCAGTGACATTTCTGGATGAGTTTCCTTGGTTTTCATTCAAACCAAGCTGGAGTTAATTAAAATGCTGATATACTTTAGTGGTTTCACAGTGGTATGGAATGGGTTACTAACTGAAACAAATTGAACAAGACTGTCTCTAAATAAAATTACAACACAAACTATAAACTGTGATAAATAAAAGACGCTGAAAAATGTAACCAGAAATAGATGGGCAAAAAAAGTCTGGGGCAAGCCTTACCTTTGGAAAATCAGCTGCTGAGAGGTTAGGAAAGGGTGCTAATGGGTAACACGGGATGAGAAATTCAGTCAAGATATGACAAAGAGACTTAGGAAAGTTCTGCTTATTAAGAGTTTGAGCAAGGGAGAGTGTAAGGAGGCTCAGAGGGTTTTCAGGGGAATAAAGCTCCAGATTAGCTCTCACACTCACACATAAGCAGCACAGAAACTGAAAATGCAAGACTTCATTCATTTGAATGGAAAATATGGGTCATAATTAGCTTTAAATAATATACAAAAAATAAGAAAACTCTCCTGACAGAATCTGACTCACATTTCGCAATCGTGAGACCATAGTGAAATCAGGGCATGGATAAATTAGCTGTAAATAACTTTGTTTTTTTTTTTTTAAGCAAACCAGAACATAAATGATAATATAGCAATATTATAGGTCAATGTGTTTTTGCAAACTTGCCTAGGTTACAGGTTTTGTCATTTAAATATTTACTACTGTCGACTATTACAGAGGAATGAGAAAGTACAGAATGAACTCTAAATTCATACCTTTTTGCATTTTGATCTTTTTTGCCATTGTCTGTATTGAGGCTTTTCCAGACATTTCCAAAAGAAGTCTTGGTCATTTCATCTGAAATGTTTACTGTTGAAGGGTCATCCCTTAAAACAGCACAGAGAAATCCAGTGCACACTGATTAAAACACTTTAAAAACATAAGGAGAACCAAAGCCAGAGTCATTGTGAGAACAATCTACAGAGATGTACTGTAGTTCAGACAGTTTATCAGGAACCAGTCAGTTATATCAACAATTTAATCCACTACTAGCGATGACATAATTTAGACCTGGGGATTAATTTAGACCTGGGGATCATGGTCCATGGTTGAATACCTACAGCCTAAAGCAATAAGCATAACAACTGTTTGAAAGAAAGAGAAGGTGGCCATTCCATTCCAATTGGATTGGACTGGCCAATCCAGTCTTTAGGTAAATTCCAATAGCATTGGTGATTCACCCCTGCAAATCCTTTTTAGTCCTGGCTTAGACTTAATCTGCATCTGCAAAACTGTCCCAAAAAGCTTTGAACTAACCCTTTTTGCTTACTTGTAATGACCTTCGAGTGGCACCTGCACAATCCCCTCATCCTCCACCATCACACTTTGATTTTCCTAAGAGAGAACGGACACAAACACCTGTTTCCTTAACTTCACCTTTTGATATCAGTTAGATGAAAAAAGGCTGGTTAATTCTTATGGGTTTTTTTACTTAAAACTACATATTTTTATTACCACTAAAGTACTGTTTTCAAACTACTGTTAGGCATGTGCAAGCGTTTTAGTATTAAGCTAGATAAGCTACTAAATTACATCATTAAGTGAATATGAAGCTGGATTTGGAGTTTCACATTTATGCAATATTATATACAACTCTACACCCTTTTGTGCTCTCTGCTTTCGCCAGAACAAGAGGACTGGACTTCAGGGTGAGGCCAAAATCGCTGTGTGGATGGAAAGAGGTGACACGGTACCTCTTGCTGTGCATCTTCCAGTTTCTTCTTCTTGCTCTCAGGCATGAGGTCATCCAGCCAGCTCAGCTCTCTTTTAGTAAAGATGAAGTCTAGCAACTTACGAATGAACACCAGTGCTAACACCTGCACACACACAAATACACACACACACACATAAATGCAGACACCATATCAGAATTACAACATACTACTCTCTTTCTCTCCCTCTCGACAATGTAAATATCAACGTAAGAATCTTTCTTTACCATCATGGGAAAAACTATGGCAGCTCTAGACGTTTTGATGACCCAAAGGAGAACCAGGCAGCTGAGCTGGATAATGGTGAACAGGTGCACCTTCCTCAGAGGAACATGTCTCAAGTAGATGAAGTCTGGCTGGTGTTTTGCTGGCATTCCAAACAACTTCAGGCGGTCGAAGAACTGCACACAGTACAGGAAAAATGCTTTAACAATCACAGAACTCTTCTTTGTGACCAGAAGAATCTCATTTTAATGGCATGTGTTTTGGAGAATGCAGTTCTGAAAGTAAAATGCTGTTCTGCACCACAAAGCAAAGCAATGGGACCTGTGCACATATTAGTTAAACTTACCTGTATCCCCCTGAGAGAAGATGCTCCCATGTACAAGAAAACGCCGTATAACACAGGCATCGGAATAAACTAGGAACAAAACAAACTCATGGTAAATTTCTGTTGTGGAAGAAATCATTTCTACTTCACATTAGAGGTCACTGACCTTTAAGACTGAGGTCATGAAGACAGAGCATCCCATCAGTACGAAGATCATGAGGCCAGTAAAGCGCTGTTCCCTGATGCCCAGGAACTTGGGCTGCTCTCCTGGGGCTGAGCACTCGGACTCCAGCTTCAGGCTGTTCACGTGTGAGATGGAGAGCACCGTCGCTGCTACGAACCATGGCAAGCCCATCACTGAGCACACCCCCAGCATCACACCCACTACAAATAGGTCCAAATGGTACCCACAGCCTTTCTATGTACAAACAAACATACATTGGGTAAACATACTATGGTTGTTTTAAGCAGTTAGGAAGCATCTTCAATTGAGACTGAGATACCTTTAATTTGTGTTCCTTCCTGTTGATGATAACTGCAGTGATCTGCTGGTCCATGAATATGAGGATGGTGCACAGGAGAGCTGGAATGAAGCTGATGATGATCGTCCACCATGGGTTTGGTCCAATAGGGCTAATGATCCAGCCACGGTCATCTCTGGTTGGCTGCAATGGGTTAGGAAGTCAGATACACACATAACCGGACAGCTGAAGCACATTGAAGAAGATATCTGAAAGTGAAAACAATGCAGCCATTTTATCTTTGGGTTAAGGTGAACTCACTTTAAACACGTTAGGAACCTGAAGTTTGGGAGATGGAACTCCTAGAGCATAATCAGTCCCCACCATAGTCACGATGGTAATGAAGACTGCAAAGTCACTGATGATTTGCCTCACCTATGGCAGGAAACCACCAAGGTCAGACAGACATGCTCATATACATTAGATTTTGGAACGATAGTCACAAATGCATGCAAACTTGCCTTGGTGGGGAAGTAGCGGCTGGTCTTGAACTCCTTAAGGAAAGAGGACATGGCTACAGTGGCGAAGAAGAGGACGACAGACCAAAAGAGCACATCAGGGATGTAAGGGCCATGATGGCCGCAGGCGCTGCCCTGGAATTCTCCCCTGTGTTCCAAACAACCCTGCATATCACAGCAAAAGGATTCACATCATAGTGCTGTTTATCTTTCACTAACCTAAGTAACACAGTAAACTATCTATAGTGATACGAGGACATAGAAAAAATGTGTATGCTGAAATAGATTGAAAGGATGGGGGATTTGTTGGATTAGTAACTGCGTTTCTATAGTGTGTGTGTGTGTGTGTGTGTGTGTGTGTGTGTGTGTGTGTGTGTGTGTGTGTGTGTGTTTGTGAGCCTCTGTGGGGCAGTTAAATATGAGGCAGCAGGAGTGAGAATGAACCAGAGTGAACCAGAAGAGGATTTATGTTTTTAAGCTCTGAGTTTCTGCTCTGAGCCAACGGGAAACACATGTCTGTAGCAGAGTGATGTGGGAGGACGCAACATAACACTTTTTGTCATTCAGTGATTGCTCCCAGTATTAACTCAGTGAAAGGTTTAACAGTTCATCTTCTGGAAGGTGCCTACAGCTGACTATTCACTCTCTGAACGGGACTTGATTATAATACTGATATTCACTCAGAAGAACAGATGAATATATACTAAAAGTAATCTGGGACTCCTTCTGATCTGTGATTATTACCACATACATATAACATCTGGATTAAATGGTGAAAGGTCAAGGAAGAACATATAGCTACATCTCTACACTTTACCTACTATAGACTGGCCATTTCTTTGAAACCAAGCCAAGCAATATTAAGAGATAACTAATGTTTACACAAAGGAAAAAAGAAAAATAGTAAAATACACATGAACATAGAGCCGATTTCCCAGAAAGGGATTAAACCTACTCCTAGATTATGTAGTGCTGGGAATATACATTTTCCATTGAAAAGGAAAGGGTAGTCCAAGACTAGGCTTAATCCCTGTGTGGGAAACCGGCCCATAAAGTCTAAATCTCATTTTATTTCAAATTATTTCCTATGATATATAGATAATATTTCCTATGATATATACTGTAGATCACTGTAGATTTTCAGTGTGCTCTGGACATCTTGCACTGCTGTACTCTGCACCAAAAAGTGTTGAGTATGACATAATACATGCTGCGAGCCATCTTTAAGCTCATCAAGCTTTTGCCTACGTCCACTTTGCCGTATCTTTACCTTGACATCCAGGCCTAACCAGTTAACTTCAGAGCTGGTAATGTTCTTCTCTTGCCAGTAGCGCAATGTGGCATTGCTGGGTTCTTTTGGCTCTGTGCACTCACAGCTAAAGAGAGAAACACAGATGAATTTAACAAGAGAGCACAGTGAAGAAAGTCACACCATAGTGCAAACTTTTTTCTTTGTTAATCCTGTGTATGTCTGTATTTGTACTCACGAGTACTGTGTCAGCTTATTGAGGTCATTGTGCATATTGAAAGGATAGGTCTCTCCCAAGTGCACTAGTTTCTCTAGAGCTTCATAGATGAAGATGATGCAGATGAGTGAGGCAAAGGCTTCTTCTGTGAACCGTGTGATGTAACACACTAGCGAGCTGGCGTCCGTGGCAACCAGCAGCAGACAAAAGAAAGCCGTCCACAGTCCGATACAAACACGCAAGGAGAGGTAAGACAGACCATATTCCCTGAAGAAAAACACATTTGCCACAACTTAAAGTACGGTCCTATACATTCAGACATGCTTTTTCAGTATTGGTGTTTCCACATTCACCAGAGAATATCAACAGTATCAATTTCAAAGCAAAAGTGGCTATTACTACATTTTAATCTCCTTAATGATGTACTGCTGTGGACACATTTACACTGATCAGTCACTACATTAAGACCACTGACAAGTGAAGGGAATAACAATGACACCTGTCAAAGACTGAGACAAATTACACAGTGAATAGTCAAATCTCAAAGTAAAAATGGTCAACCATAAGGATCTAAGAGACTTAAGAGGGGTCTTGAGGTGTGTTACTAAATGGCCCAAGGAAGGACAACAAGCAACAGTGTCGAGGGCACCCAAGCCTCAGGTTTATTGTGGAATATGAGGAGCCAATCCAATAGAAGATCTACTGTAGCACAAAGTGTTACAGCGTGTTGTGTATGGGCAGCCGAAGACTGGTCAGAGCGCCCATGCTGACACTGTCCATTTCTGAAAGCACCTAAAATAGGCAAATGAGCATTAGAACAAGAGCACACATAATTAGAGGAAGGTGGCCTGGTCTGGTGTATCATGTCTTTTTCAAGTGTATGGTGGGGGTGCATGTGCATTGCTTAAATGGGCACGAGGATACACTACAGGATAAGGGCAAGCTAAGGGAGGCAGTGTAATGCTCTGGGCAATGTTTTGCTGGAAAACCTTGGGTCCTGGCTTTTATGTGATTGTTACTCTGAAAAGTTCAACCAACCTCGATTGTTTCAGATCAAATACACCCAATCATGGCAACTGTATTCTGTAATGACAGCAGCATCTTTGAGCAGGATAATGCCCTCCACAACACTGCAAACGCTGTTCAGTAACAAAGGTGTTGATTTGGCTTCCAAATTTCCATCTGTGAGACGTGCTGGAAAAACAAGTCTGAACCATGGAGGCTGCACCTCTCAACTTTAAGTGTTGTAAATGAGTATCTCCACGCTAATGTCTTGCTGCCACATACCACAACACAGATTCTAAAGTCTTGTTGATCCCATGCCTTGATGATTCAAAGCTGTTGTGGTGGCATATTACACACTATTAGGTTTCCATTTTTGGCTTTAATTGGTTAATGGCTGATCAGTGTATATTGACATGACAATAATATTTTTTTACTAAAACACACATGAATATTCTTCCACATTTTATTTTGACTCATATTAATAACAACATACCAATAACAAATCAATCACATCCTTTTATATAGTGACTGAAAAGAGTAGCACACAGAGAGCTCCAATTTCTCATACATTGCTGAAGACACAGTAATCAAGGTAGTTTTAAACAATGACAAAACTCACTTGCAGAATTTGAAGAGGATCTTCTCAAAGACCAGAACAGGCCCTGTGCTGCCCAAGATCGTGAGGGGCTGTCCAGCAAACAGAGAGTATGCTATCCCAGTCATAGAGGCACCAAACAGGGACTCTATGGCACTCTAAGACAGAGACAGAGATCATGGCCTGCATTATTGCAGAGTATATATTTTTTACAACCTGTTGTTTATATGTGTGTCAGATAAAGTATATAAAAGCATTTTCTCACTATGCGGCCCTCTGTGGCCTCTCCCAACAGGCCTCCGAAAGTGATGACAGGAGACATGCAGGCGCAGTACAAGAAGAGGAAGGATGCCAGACATTGCAGACTTATGGCATCAGTGTAGTCAGATAAAAGGTGTGGAGCCTTGCGCTTTACATCCCTAAATAAGCCTCCAAAAAACCTGCCAAACAGAAAACAAAACACCATTTCATGTACTTCATCTCATATGGAGGTGAAAATTGAGTGAATGTGTGATTATGTTAGCTTATCATGTTATGCACACTTCCAAAAGTCAAGACCACTCTCTCTAACTAAGAGTATATATATTTATTTGTCAGTATGCAGGCTAAGATGAAAGTGACAACAGTTAAAATGTGCTTTCGATGAGAGATACTATGCTAGAATTCAAGCTGAAGAGCTGAAAAACTGTTTACTACCAGTTCCTTTGAATGAAGTAAAAAGGATTTAATTGATGAGTGTCTTCCATTGTAAGCAGGTCAACTGGGAGGAAAAGACTGATAGAAGTGTCTGCTTATGTTCTGATGAATACTAATGCAGGACTTAGAGAGACCCCAAAAGGGGATGTTTAAGGGGACTGCCTGTCCTCTACAAGTCTAGATTTAGTGCAGTAGTGGAGTGAAAGCAAACAAAAGGAGTAAAAGAAAAACTAAGAACCTCTCAGGCAGGGCTTCACTTTCCCAAAACAGTCAAGTACACACACACACACACACACACACACACACACACACACACACACACACACACATACTTTCCTGTGCGCTGTAACTCAGGTCCTCCATGGCCTCCATGTGCTTCTGCCTCTCCTAGATCAGTCACTCCATTCGGTAAGGGGGGAATTTTCCTCTTTTCCTAGGGAATTAAATAATCAGCAATTTCATTATTACCATTTAACACTCAAACTAACACAACTAATACAACTTTTCAGCACTCAACAACATGCAAAACAGATATGTCTACCAGGAAAAATATAGTTAAGAATAGCTGACAATATTTCAGTTGTTGACTGTTTAATTATTTTTCCACATAAGAATCCCTTCGAAAACCAAGGTAGCTTTACTTGTTCAGTATATGTTTTAAAGGCCCACTGATTGGTGCTGAAGATGATAGTTTGCAAAAGCCACACCTGAGAGGGCACATTTTTGGGTGGTTCTATTCTGATGGTGGGATCCCACTCTCCTGGTGGCAGCACTGTCACCTGGTCCAAAAACTCATCAATTCCAGCAACCAGGTCACTGCGGTCTTTTGCCTTATATGCCACGTCATGGAACACCTAAGGAGAGGATATAAGCAGACACAATTAGAAACAGCAAAACAGAGGAAACCCAGAAATAGCTGAAGCTATTTTAATGGTGTTCTTCAGAAGTACAGAATGTGAAATAGCTCTGAGGGCACTCGCCTCGTCTGTCATGAGAGTGGCAATGGAGCGACCGATTTCATGATATTGTGGCCCTTTTCCCAAAGGCCCAAGCAGTATAAACAGAAACCTGAAGAGCATTATAGTACAAAAACAACACTGATCAGTCAGACAGTTGAAGTTGGCTGTAGAACATAACGTTGCTAATTTTGCTGTTTCAGCTCAGCATACAGTGGAAACAAAAAGTATGTATTCATTTTGGAATTTCATGGTTTTCTGCATCAGTTTATCAGATGTGGACAATTGGAAGAATGGACTAGAGCTACTCTAACTAAAAATAAATCACTAAAATGTTTGAGTAGATGATTATGTGAGCCATGCCTCACTAAAAATAGCTTTCAGAGGATCAACAATCAAGAATTATTGTCTTACATAAATCTGGGTTACAAAGTGATTTCAAGGACATTACAAAATCACCAGTCTACAGCCAGACTAACAATCTACAATTGGAGACAACAATCTAAAACTGGGCTACTCTACCAAGAAGTGGGTGCCCAGTCAAAATGACTTCAAGAGTACAACATAGATTTAAAAGGCATCATTGGAATTGGGACACCACGACGGAAGCTGCTGTGTACTAATAAGGACCTTTCAACACATCTGAAGTTTGCAATAGAGCACAATGACACTCCATGTTGGTTTTGGCATAATGTTTTGTGGACAAAAAACAAAAGTATGGTGGAGGGCTCTGCATCAGGGCCTGGCCAGCTTGCGGTCACTGAGGGAAAGATGTAGCAAAAAAAATCCTTCAGAATAATTTGAGAATGTCTGTATGTCAGCTGAAATCCAGGGCAATGGCCCAAAAGTCCACAACAGAAGCCCAGACCTCAGCCCAACAGAGATGCTATGGAATGAGAGCCATACACTTGAGAGGACAAAGAATATTTGAGCGCAAAAGCAGTTCTGCCAGCTGAAATGGGCTAAAATTCCTCTTGAACAATGTGAGGAAAACCATGAAATTCCAAAAGGTTCACACACTTTAGGAATTGCCACTGTATAGAAAGTTCTATATTGAGTCAACAGGCTAAAGGTCCTGTAAAATCAAGGTAAGCACAGGTGGATTTTTTTATATGGATTTTTGCTTTTCATTGTATCAATTCTCTGTCACTAATTCCCCTTTCTTTTCCCTTTTACAAACAAATCCAAGTAATGCACCTTGTGGTTATGGGGACTTCAGCAAGGCCATTTAGGAGCACAGCAGGGGACAGGCGCACAAAGGCCACTACTGGCTTCTCCAGGAACTCCAATTCACCAACCAGTATGTTTGAAGCTTCCGCTCCCTGAGGGATCTTCTTCATGAAATGGAGATCTATCTGTAGATTTTTAACAACACCGAGTTAAATCAGGAAAAAGGACATTTTGTTTTCTAAAACAATGGACAAAGCAGAATGCATAGTTTAAAACAGTGACAGATATAAGTATGTCATACAGTGTCAGAAACCACATAAAAAGTCTGTGAGAGATTATTTAATAACTTGCCCTACAAGTGGGGTACAAGCTTCCACTACTTGCCACAGTAAAGGCTAAAGAAGCAAAGTTTAAATCCATCCTGGCTGACTTTTGGGAGGGGGAAAACTGTGACCATTACATTTTGCAAAACTACTCCTAAACTAATCTCATTTGTCTTGTAGAGTTTTAAGTGTATGTCAGAATGAGTTATACCTTACTAAAGTCCACTGCACTGTTCTCTCGACTGCCATCACTTCGGGCCTCTGTGCAGGAGGGCTGTGACTGAGGAGACACCATTTGGCCTGCAAACATCAAAGTCTATGTCATGAGTTCACCACTAACAAGATCAGGTGTTAAAACTACCCACTAAATCACTAATCACTGAATCTCACAAATATTCAGGGAATATTTACTATTAAGGCAAAGTGAAGGGATGAACAATGTGATGAAAGCAACTGCCTACAGCGTAAACCTTATTGTAATAATTGTGATGCTTTAGGGTGAGGTTATTCGTGTTAGCATTTTGAAGAATGAGAAGCAGGACATGAATGGTATGAATGATAGACAATGTCCAAATGCCCACTGGCCTTTGAAGCTAGTAACATTTAAATGCATAATTGCTTTAAAAGAACTACACAGGCATGATTCAGACCTAACAGACCACAGCTGCTCTGTGATCTTGTGAGCAAAAAGCATTCTAGTTTCAGCACCACATTCTGGACAGCTCCCGTTTCAGATCCAGATCTGTTTAGACTCAGGAGATTGTTATTTTAGCCTAAAGACCATTACACACTGAATGCAATGTGAATAAACGACATAAAAAAATGTACAATATTCAAAAACATTTTTGAGGACCATACACATATATTTAAAAAACATATTCAAAAGGCCAGTGAAATTCACAAAAGACTAAACTTTTAACCCCCAAGAAATCATAGCTAGTGTGTAAGAGATCATTCATATATTAGGGCATTAGCACAAAAGTCAACTTCAGAGGCACAAGAGACACTAGTCGTGTTTTTTCCTCTTTCTGTGCCCTCACAATGCAATCTCTGCCTCTGATTGGCTTACACTGACACGCATTCAGTGGTTTAACCATTTATCCCTTCATAAAAGGGGCGATACCGTTGGCATGAGACCACAATAACATAACAAGACAAGAAACATGCACCAGAGGCAGTAGGTGACAGACACACATCACATGTGTGAAGATCCTTCACTCAAGACCACAACAGCACGGTGACCTGCACAACCTGCAAGTCGGTGTGAAAGTACAATATAAGTATGAGCATTCTGCACGAGCATCTGAAACGGCATCCGCAAGCTAACATGGCTAACGATAGCACTGCAGGGAGTCGTCCAGTCCATAGGACGCCACTGCTTAAGCTGTTCCCACTTTCTGTTGTACACTTAAATTTATCAGAAAATTCAAGATATCAGTCTTTTGTTTAATTGTCATGTTGTTAATGTTACAGAGAACTTTAATAACAGTTGCTTTGTTCCTTTACTGCTCAACTTCGACTTTTTGAATTGTTAATGCCCTAATATATTATATATATATATATATAAGAACAGTTATGTTAAATAAATTACATTCAGTGTGTAAAGACCTTAACACTCAGTTTTAGTTGAATACTAGTCTCTGTCAGAGTTGCCTGATCGTGGCTCCTCCATAGGATCCTGGAATGGGACAGGGTGGTAGCCCATGCCATAGGTTGGGCTGAGACGTTTGCTGAAGGGAATTCGCTGCCTGCTGGGGTGGTAGGCAGAAGAGTCTGGGGGAGTAGAGGCATTGCTGGGCTGAGAGTGTTTAGAGGATGGGGACACATACTTGGGACAGTGGAAGGGCCAGGTTTTGAATGAGGGTGCCTGCACGTTTCTCATACAGCCTGCCTTCAAAGAGGACCAGAGTGAGGCCTTACAACTGGGATGGTGAAGTGTGGGGTTCATGGCTGAAGGGAAAACATGCATACAAACACACAAACATGTAGGTAACACACACAACAGACACACAAACCAAGATCATTAAATAAAAAGTGACGTACTTAAAACAAGCAGTTAAAAAATTCAAACGTCATACATCATTTCCAAATCAAGCATACTACATAAGCAAAAGAATTGCCAGTAAGTATATCTAATGGCAACATTGCGTTTATGTAATATAACTGATGTATTTCTTACATTGAAAATCATGCATACGTTTTAATGAATTCAATTCAAAATATGATTTTTTTTTCAGTATATAAACTTGAACATGCCACACAACAATGGATGGAAATATAACATGTTAGTGCGAGTATTGAGAGATATTACCGTTTTTATCCATGGAATGTGGCTCAGACTGCTTCTTCCCGATGTCGGCAAAGGAGCGGACGATGGGGATGCGATTCGCCAGTTTTTTCTGGTTCTGGTGGTGGTGCTGTTTGAGGAGAGCATTGCGGATTTTCTTACGCACCTCCTCTCCCACAGGAATTGATGTCTCATGCTGGTCTAGAACCATGTCTGTATATTTAGAATGAGAGAATTATATTTTTGATCTATTTTATTGTTGTAGCTTGTATGAATCACTGTTCTAATGCACGTGAAGTACAGATATATATATATATATATATATATGTATATGTATATATGACCTGCAATCTCCTCCAGTGAGTTAGCTCTCATATCCAGCATGACAATGCCATTGAGGATACAGCTACGTAGTTCAAAAAGGCTGTGCAAAGAGAGTGTGGCTACATAGGGCTTACTCCACCTCTCGCCTCCATCTTCCACATCCTCCTCGAACTTAAGCCATCTGCAAACACAAAACAATACAAAGTGAGCCAAATATAGAGAGGAAGATGAGGGAGATGGGTATAGAGAGTGAGAAAGACAAAGTGCAGTATGTAGGTCGTGTTCCTACATACTGAGAACAACATTGTACATTGTACAATTGTACATCACTAGAACAGTTTTTATATGTTCTTCTATGTCATTCCAGTATTGCACAACATTCTATTCTACAACATGAAACATTTATCTTTAAAAGTTTTCTGTTTTTAATGAAATGGTATGAAAATAAGTTTCTGCTCATAACCTCATGACCAAAATTCATTTAAAACCATAAGCACCACTAGGAGACAGAAAAGCATTTAATCACATTCACTTCGTTAAGTGTGGTTTATAGGCCTGTGCACTCTAATCTAGAAGAACTGCACTCAGATGGGTTAACCCAGGATAAACTAAAGCACCAGTCAATCATTCAGACTGAGTCAATAACCTCTCTATTTACTTTCCATAGGAAAATGGATAGCAGCTAGGGATCACTTTTAAATTCATATACTGTTTAAACCACTTTGAATGATATACAGTACTTTAGCTACCGTCTTTTTGATTTGAATCACCTGGGTATACTATTGTATGCCTGTCAAACTGTCTTATATTTTATATTTGGCATATTGAGTGGATTACATTAAAGAAGTGAATGTTGTACTGTGATAGCCGGCAAAGTGCCTAAAGATAAAAGGTACCTAGCTAAATGTGTCCGAACCACTCAGCATTTAGCATCACCAGTATACTCATCACTGCCTGATTATCTAGAATCATCTACAGCTGTTTCTTCACTGGTTCAGGACTTCAATTAGATGGCTTTCTTATGGTTGAATGATTCATATGTAGTTCACTGTGTAACTTAACAAACAAAAAACATTCATCTGAAAATGAGAGCCTTTTAAAGTCCTTCAGGAAGCCTGGAGAACCTGCTAACTACATTAAAATACAAGAAAGACTGGTTCTTTGGAAACCTATTAAAAAACTAAAATAAGGGGAGGATCAGGACTTTTGCACAGTATTATAGATGTAACAGGGGAAAATAGAAAAGCATTAAACTACCATGCGACTTATTCAGTGTGTGTTACAGTTAGGAGACAGACCTTGTCTCAAATCACAACCCCTGACATGCTAAAAACATGTAAATTGTATAAAAGGGAAGAGTTAGATGTTGCTGATTTATAAAATGTGATCACATTGCAAAAGAACTGTGAGAGGTGCCAGACTGAAGGTGGTGCCTAATTTGATAACTAGTTGTACTTACATTAGCTTTTAAGGTTTTTAAGTTTTTAAGGTATTACTGTACATACATTTCTGCCACATTTCACACCACACCAAACTACAGCAAAACTACACAATCATACATGGTCTTTATAACAGTAAACTGGTGACAGGATCATGTGCTCATGTGCTCAATGATCATGTGTTCATTGTACATGGGAAGGTAATGCTGGCCTTGACAGAAAGGGTGTCAGAACAAGATGCACTGCAGCTTGCTGGTGCTGCATAGACAGAGAACGAGCAGAGTACCCGTGCTGATCCCTGTCCACAGCTGAAAATTCCTACAATGGGCATGTCAGCATCAGAGGTGAACCCTGGAGCAATGGAAAAAGGCGGTCAGGTCGATCACATTTTCTTTTGCATCATGTGGGTGCGTTACCTGGGGGACAGATGGCACCAGGATGCATTGCTGGAAGAGTGCAAGGCTTTCATGTCAATGTTACTTTTGTATGTATCTCCTACCTAAACACTGTGTGTACTTGTAATGTAGACCAGATACACTCCTTCATGACAACAATATTCCTTAATGGAAGTGGCTTTTTACAGCAGGATAATGTGCCCTGCCACACTTCAAAAACGGGGACCTACACAATATTGTGTACCTGCAAAAGGGGTTTTAGTGTTGGGTGAAAAAAAATGGAAAAATAAACTAAACACCATAAAAATGGACAATGCGATTAAAAAATTAGTGAATCCAGATATCATCTGGAATTTTGTGTGTGTGTGAATGTGTGGGTCAGTACCTAGCAGTCTCTTTCCACTCAGCATCCTCGCCCTCTCTTAGACAGATCTCATCCAACTCAGTAAAAAGTGCATGAGGAATGTGCTCCTCATCTTCATCCTCCATTCCCAACAGAAACTGCACCCTCTGAGATGGAGTGTCCGCTGTGGGAAGAAGTGACAGGAAGAGCGAGTAAGAAAGAGCACAGAACAGTGGAGATAACAAGTTTTTGGACACTTTCACATTTTCAGTACAGTAAGCACTTTGTACGTTACGAGAAACAGACACACTTACTGTATGAAGGAGACTCCCTGCCATCCTCTGTACCTGAGTCTCTCTCACGTGACCGCTTCCTGTGACGGTGACCATGGTGACGATGTCGCCTGTGAGACCTGTGACCTAGGGGTACATGCACTCCGATGTACAGCGTACGGTGGCCTACAAGAACAAAACACCGTACTCAAGTAAGGTGTTGGGTTTCATATCACACAGTATCAAGCATATATTACCAAGTAAACCAAAGAATGTCCATCCACATCACAAAAAATCTAACAATTAATCACTGCCGACCCCTTTTTCAATCTGTCAGCCTTCCTCTCCTATAGCCCTGTAACATTCATGCCTGACTCCAAGTTTGAGTCTGTCAAAGGGATGCAGATTGACAAGGTGTATCTGTCAGAGGAGGATGTGTGTGAATGTAATCTGTACTGACGACTGCCTCAGGCACACATCGAGCCCCAGTGACCACACATACCGGCCCAAACGCCACCTGGGTGTGTGTGTGTGTGTGTGTGTGTGTGTGTGTGTGCATATTCTGGCTCCTCCATAACACAATCCAAACATTAGGGCAAGAAACTGTAGAACAAACTTAGCATTTAACCTGTACTTGCTGACCACTATGGTCCTGCTTCCACCTGGAGTATTAGAAAAGAATGAGCATCAAACTATAGGCTTCCATTTTGTATGAAGTCTTTTTTCAGATAGCACACTAAGCCCTAAAGGCTTGTGACCCCACTGCTTTTTTAGAAGACTGACTCTTCTAACTAAACCACAGCAATAAATATTTCTGTTCGGATTTTGTGATTACGCAGCTGAAAAGGTTTATTTTTTGGCAAATTATTGAAATCAAGGTAGAGCCAAGAGAAAAGTGGACAACAATTCGGATATGCAGATTTGTCAACTCTCAACAGTGAACAATGAGGATTTGAAGTAATACTAGCACAAGACACTGAAAAAATATGACAGTCTGTCTGATTGCTGTGTCTATGATGCTTCAAGCATGAAAGGATAGCCTTCAGCTTTTGCAAAGCAAAACGAAACTTACTCACTTCTTCACTACCATTCTTAATATATATATATATATATATATATATATAAAATGGCAGTGATATATATATATATATATATATAACACGTGTGGAGTCACGTTATTCTGCCGACATGTCGAGCATGGAGAGCTTAAACACTGAGACAACTGAGCAACTTGTCAGTGAACTATGAGGGCAAAAAAAATAAAATAAAATAATCGTTCATTAATCAAAATCAAGTTAAAATGTTCAATTATTTAAATTGAAATCAAATCGCCTAGCCCTATTCCTGAGGAAGCTTTGCTGATCTTCCTGTAGGCCTAAACTTTGTGAAATTTCTCTGGCCATTGTTGTTAGCATGAAAGTGCTTTTCTTTATTAATAAATGCCCTTATAAAGTCACCTGTCTTCTAGACACCTCTTAAATGCTTAATCAGACTCACCTATGGTTAAATTATTTTTAAGATGGGCTTTTCTTCTAGGACTTTAATTGGGGTGTACTCATTTTTGCAACCTGGGCTTAAGTTAATTTGTCAGTAAAATCACTTTTAGTGTGCAAATTAAACAATCAATTGTACAGTCCTGTGCAAAACCCTTAGGCACCTGAGAAAATGATGCTTAAAAGCTGTTTACTGCTGGGCAGTAAAAAAACAAGTTTATACAGTAAATGGTGGTTTTATGTGTGGCAAAGTGTTCAATTAACTATTTCCTCATGGAAATAGTTAAGACCTCTTTCCTCATAGAAGCCTAGTCTTACTTGCAGCTCCATCAAACACCTGGTTTGACTCTTTTACTTCTAGGCATCTAGACATGCTGATGTTAAAACTATGCATGAGAATGAAGAAGAAAGGGGATTTCAGTGACTTCAGGGATTTCAGTGACAGTCAAAGGGCTGGTCTGAGTATTTCAGAACCTGCTGATTTACTGGCATTTTCACGCACAACCATCTCTGAGGTTTACAGAGATTGGTTCAAAATAGAGAAAATATCCAGTGATAGGGGTTGTGTGGATGCAAATACTTTGCTGATGTCAGAGGTGAGAGGAGAATGCGCCAACTGGTTCTAGATGATATAATTTATTTATTTATTTTTAAAAGTTTCATGAATAGTATCTACAAAAAAATACTTTTTATTTAAGTGTAAACAGGGCCACACACTATTCAAGCTATGATTAGAACAAATAGGGAGAGGGATTTAAGAAATGAAGAAATTACACGATGATCCGTTCTTCTGCCAGTGTGTGTGGTGCGTGAGCCAAGATTAGCCAAGACTGTTCTCAGCAAAGCTTGTTCATCACACGCTTTCAAACATCTTATGGTTACCTCCCATTTACTTCAAACCAGACAGAAATGTACTGGATACACCTCAGAAGAAGCTTGATGGTAGCAAGTTCAATTTCAATATGTGTTGAATATTGTGAATATTACCTTCCAACTCCTCCTTCTCAAAGTTGGTGTTTAGCATGGAGCGTGTGCCGCCTCTGTCCAACACCGCCTCCTCATCATTCCTCTGCGGAAGAATATACACTGATCAGAAATCAGTAAGTAAACATAACCACATGCACATAAACACCCAACACAGAGCATGCCCACATAAACACAAGCACAGGGTTTTGAAGTGTTGGTCACAGGTAACAATCAATTGAAGACTAGTATTTTTTAAACACAAGTCAATAGGCTGTCGCTGCTGATTACATTAGTATTTATTATTAGGAATTATGTAGTGGTTCTCTTGATGTTTAATCAAGAAATGCTTTTACTATCGTACACACGAACCTGTAAATGCTTCACTGTTTATCTCTTTTGCACAATAATCATTACTGGACTACTTCTTGCACTAATCTCTAAA
>JBBPDH010000036.1:13572782-13596411 GCA_037974565.1 Clupeocharax schoutedeni | reverse complement strand
GTTTCACCATCCCCAACACCAACATGTTTCCTTTTTAAGTGTTCCTGCAGACGCTTCTGTAACCTCCACTGCGAGCGGCTGTGTGTATCTGTGCGTCTTGTGATAACATGAGCAGCCCAACTAATCGATAACGGCATTCGTTGACAACGAATTTCATTATCTATTATTATCGATTTTATCAATTAGTTGTTGTAGCCCTAATAATTACTAAACAGAGAATGTGCATAAAGGCAAGCAGATCTAATGCAGGACATCAGCAACAATACAGCAAGAAAGCACCCCGTTCTCTTTAAAGTAAAATAAGAGAGAGAGGGACTTTCTAATTGAAAGTGAAAGGGCAAGCTAAGGGACCACAGCTAATGGTCCACGCTGTCACATCAGCTATGCAATAACAGCACAACACTCTCTGTTTCTCTCACACACACACACACACACACACACACACGATACTTGGACAAAGTATAACAACACAGATCTCCAGTCAAAAGCTGTCCGCCTCTCAGTCAGGGACAGAAACCCTAACTGACAGCCGAGTTTGTACTCTTAACTTGTACTCTTAACTTGTTCTCACTTCAAATGTTCAGAACTTTTAACAACTCGGATGTAAAACAATTATTTAGTGCAGTTATAAAAGATTCATGACATGCACTTGAACAACAGACCATGTGAGACTGCATTTGCAAGCAGGAGAGAGCAAATGAAGGATAATAAATTAAAGAAAGCATGACGATAGCAGGTTAGAAAAGAACAAATGACTAGGACTAAGAAGAGTCAAACAGACAGAAAACAAGAATGAAAACAATCATAATAAGCAGACCTTATTTAGAGCGGAGTGGAGTGTGTGTGTGGGAGAATGATCAAACCTTATTTAAAAGGGCATTTGTTAACAACTACCTTTCCCTTGACGCTCTGAATGGGGTCGACCACCACTGCAACAGCTCTTTCAGACAGAGCCTCAAAGCTCTGCTGTGTGTTAATGTCCACACCAGACAACCAGCAGCCAAAACCAGGGTGACTGTGGTACCAGCCTACAACCATCTCTGGCCTGCAACAATCACACAGGCACCATATTACTTAAATACTACTAAGAAGTAGAAGGGGTGACATTAGAAATAATATGAACTTTTTATATTAAACTTACCTTCCAGTCTGTTTTAACATGTCCAACATTTTTGCTTGAAAAACAGGATCCACAGCCTCTACACTCACACCCTGTCCAAATAATTTACAAGTCAAGAAAAGCACCCCAAATGTGAAGCAGCAAAATTTGCATATGACCCTATGTACAACAACAGAAATATCATAATTCACTAGAAATCCACTAGAAATGCAGCGAATGTGAATGCTTTTGAGGAACTCACCGTGCCTGACTGCGGCATTGCAAACACATCAATTACTCTTACGGTGTAGTCATCCACAAACTCTCCCAGCATCAGCCCCATAACCTCCATAGGAACACCTGCACGTCCATGTTTCAGCATCTGCATCCAAATGAAGATGTGAGACAGGAGGGAAAAAAGTCACCCATTTAATGGAAAGGGAAAAATAAATCAAAGAATCAAAGATAATATTGTGCCAGTCTCACAATACTGAGCTCTAAAGTTATGCATCAAGAACAAATAAGGAAGTGTAAATCAAGGTTTTTTTCTTTTTTTTTTTAAATTGGGCCATTTTTGTGAGGCTACAGGTCTTATGATGTCAGTTCAACATAGTATTAGCATTTTTGTGTAGCAATACATGTTTCAGCTACTTAAGACAAATGTGAAACAATGTTTACTGCAGGGTATTGTTTACTAGGGGGTCTATAAAAACGGTAAATTGTGTGTGGGGGGGATGTTTCGTCACCTTTAGAAGAGCCAGTGACGAGATGTAAACCTGTTCGGCTGTGTCCACAGCTGGTGCATCTGTGGGTGGACCCTGCAACACACAGAGACACAGATGAAGGCAATAAGCACCGTGATTTGGACCTCACCTTCCACAATGCACACACGCAAACAAAGACTGCTAAACAGAACCAAAAGAGTAACATAAAATACTTGTCACGTCAGCTGTTCTCAGGCAACACGTTTAATAACATTTATGCATCAAACTAATTATTTCTAGCACTGAAATATAAATAATCAATTAGTCAACATTGATCTGTTCCAGCCTGACTTTTCTATTCCAGCCTGTTTCGCAGTGCACAAAGCTCTCTGACCGGTAGCCCATTCAAAACTTTGGGATGAACTGGAATGGAGATCGTGATCCAGGCCTTCTTGTTCAACATCAGTGCTTGACCTCATAAATACTCTACAGAATGAACAGGCACAAATTCCCACAGAAACACTCCAAAATATTGTGGAAAGCCTTCTAAGAAGAGTGGAAGCTGTTATACATGCAAATAGGAGACCAACTTTATATGAAAGACTATGTATTTGAATTAAATGTCATTAAAGTCCCTGTTGGTCCAGTGGTCAGGCACCCAATACTTTTGCCCATATTGTGTACGTAGTGAATGACAGACTTGCAAACATTATGCCCAGTCATCACAGCTACAGCTGTGGTGAAAACAAGAGCACGAACGAAACTGAGAGGATTCTCTAGTCTGTAATCAATCAATTTGCAATGAATAAACTAATTAACCTCCAACTACAACAGAATATCAAGACATTTTACCTGTCCGAGTCCTGGCATCCCACCTCCAAGCCTCAGTAGCCGGTCCATCTTGTCTTTCTAATCAAAACCTGCCACATACATAAAGTAATAAATACAATTGTGTTTTCATTCAAGTGTACTGGATAAATTTCCCCATTTGGTCTGACATGTTAATGACAGGACCCTGCAACTTTAGCTGAGGTTTGCTTTGTAATACACAGCTAACGTGCTAATGGTCATTGTTAACATTGCTTGTTCTTAGACACTAATAAAATGGCATTATAAAACACTAATAAAACGATATTTTTACCCTAACGAGCTTGTTAGAACTATATAATCGAAACCTCTTCATCAGTGAAGGGGTTATGAAGCTAACCTAGCTCTAGTGCTACCAGGCTAAATTAGGTTTTAAAAAAAATGCACAAAATCAGTGAAACGCCACGTATGACTCAACAAATAATTTACTTTACAACCACATAATACACACTAATATGAGCAATTATCTAACTCTCTAAATATTATTTTACTCTCAAAATAGTAACCTAGTCAGATAGCCGAACGCCTTCAGTGTTTTGGTAGCTACCCGGCTAACTCCGATGTTATAACAGCCTAAACGCAGCTTAAGGCTTAATAGTTTCAGATAACAATTACAGAAGGCATTGCATGAGAGGTATTCAGTCTAACCTGGTATATCAGTATACATTTTACCTACGTAAAGGGAGTAAAATCCTCTCAGAGTCGCTGCTTTAGCTTCTTCAGGTCTACAATGAATCAGCCAGAATTACCACACTGAAGTCACTAACACTAACGAGACTACGGCTCTAGAAATATTTCAAAATAATAGTTCCCATATTTCAAAATAATAGTGCCTGCATATTACAGGTCACTGGCAAGGCAAATGTAAAATGAGATGTATATGTATATGTATATGTATAGATGTATATGTATACATATATGTATACATATATATAAATATATATGAAAAGTATATACTGAAAGTATATTTTAAGCAGAAATACATTTGTACTTTTATTGTTTTGTCTGCCTCATTTTCTATTTGCTTTGCCAATGATCTGTAATGTATAATATACACACACACTGTATTTCCACATGGAGGAGATGGGGCTCTGGGAACTGAGACACAAGTGACCGAACCTCCTTCCAAAAACAGCACTTGAGCTTCTGCTAGTGGAGCCAAAACGGTACAACAGATAAGAACAGATTGAGAGGGAAATATAACGCTAAGGAAATGAGGCCTCTGTCGCACTCAGCAGCTGTCTCGGAAGTGGTGGAGAGAAAACAGCACTCACTTGCCAAAGCATACCTGTCCGTGCCTGCGACCTCAGTGAGCATGTCTTTTCAACTGCAGGAGACATAGTTCGTGCACAAAGGTCTCAACTGTTGCCAGAAAATGTAGATATGCTTATATTTCTGAAAAGAAATATGACTGTTCTAGGCTAGGCTGTGTAATTGTATAGTAGTATACCGACAATGTACTGCTTTGCTTTATGGATTGCACTTCTTCTTTTCACTTAAAATAATAAGCATTCCTTTTTCCTAATAATGTTTTTTTAATGTTACATTTATAAAGGTTAATAATTGATAGTTCAAATTAAAACTGCAGCGATCAGTTAAAGAATTTCAAAATGCACCTAGATTGTTTTGTCTTTTTGATATTAATTGAAATGAAAGACTTATTCATCTATTCATCTTTGAAATTACCTGAAAGATCTTGTTAAAATCTCATCTCATCTTGTTCTCATGAACCTAATATCCTGTATTGTCTCATGAGCAGAGGTTAGCATCTGGTCATAGTGATGCCCCAGGCATCTGTAGTTCAGAAGCACTATTGACTCTCTCGGTGTGGCTGCTCCTCCCTCAGCCCTTCACTCAGTCTGATGATTGCTTGGGCATCTGTTATCTGAACTGCGTCAGCATTCTCCAAGCACATTAAGCTGTCTAATACTGTGTTTGTGACAACATCACATATATCAGGGGAAGTGTGTATGGGGATTCACCCCCTAAGGGGTTGGTGGTATTGTATGAATGGAGTCTTGTCTGCTTTTATTATATAAAAAATAAAAAAACAATGTAATTTTGTTTCTGAGCCCAGCTGAGATACTATCAGTTTTATTTTCCATTGCTCAATTATTCTTTGCTTTTGCTCTAGGCAGTTTTAACTCAAGTTAACTGCTGCCTTGCCTTTTGCACCCTTCCCCACAGGAAAATCCATCGACCAATAGGTTACATAGCCCCCAAAATAATCTCGCTACAGTTATATGACACACCATCTGTTCTAATCCGTTCTTGTCATCCTACAGGGAGCAACACGCATCAACTGTAGACATAAAGACAATGATCTCGCCAAGAGGGTGATGAGATTTTCTGCTATATTACACCACAGTCCTTATCTTGATGTAAAACCAGCCCACTTGGCAAATGCTCTACAAATGACGAAGAAACATCAAATGAATATTAAACTGAAAAAACATGCAGTGGATATATAAGAGCATTATTGTCTTGTGCTTGTATCTTCTCCATATTCTCTGAATATGTACATGTTTAATAACTGAGAGAGTCTAATTTCATTTTGAAGTGGTATTCTCACTAGTGATTAGGAATCAGGGCCCATCCTTTTCCAGATAGTGAAGATAAATGACTCCTCTTCTTGCTAGGTTTACAGGAACATACAGGGGAACTCCACCACTTTTTTAAGTTTTCTACAAAATCACAATTATTGATATGTAAAGAAAGTGATCCAGACTATTTTTTATGTGAAATAGTTCATTGTAAATACACTTGACAGTGAAGTCAGCTACGCAGAGCTTTCATTCTCACAGGATGATGGGATCACTGCCCCAAAAATGAAAGTCACGGGAATCATTGCAGCAGTAATATTTCAAGATTGCGATGAAGATTTGCTTAAAGTGCTTCCCAAATTATGCCAACACATCTACACAACTTTCTAATACTGAAGAAAGACGAATAGAAAAAAATGTGCAAACCATCACACAATTTCCCCTTACATCTCACACCAATAAAATTATGCCCATGATCTTGTAGTGTACAGTGCTCCTACATTAAAAGTAACCTTGAGAGTGGCTTTAGGAAAAGCTGGGATATAATGTTAGGGTGGGTCATGATGTTGGAATATTCAAATGCTACTATTACATTCTGATAAACAATACGCTTTCCTATGTCTTTCCCAGTGTTTCTATAACCACTAATGCATTACAGCCACATGGAAAATAAAATAAAAGTTGAACAGGAAAAGTCATGATGTTAATAAAGGCTTTTGAGAGCAGAAAACAAATGAAGGAGCCTTTGACCACATCAAATAAAATTTGTTAGATACTATCAATAATTAAATCCATCCCTCCTCATTAAAAGCTGTCACAGCATCTCACAGGTTTAATTCTTTCGATGTTGACATTTTTGTTTTATTAAATCTCTATTTATACCCTGTTTGTCTATCTTGCTTGTGTAGTTAGAGGCTGTAAAAACTCTTTACTCATGCTAGATGTGCTCATACCAGCCTCACACTGTTTATTACATCAATAGAATTTGACCAGCAATGGTCAGGAACTACCCAGAGGTGAAAGCTTTGGAAGGTAGCTGCAAAATTCGGCATGACAGTTTAGAGGTTTACAATGTGTGGGTCCTTCTTCTTTATGCATGTACCTATTTATATATTTATTTATTTATAGCTGATGGTTTTCTCAAAACGTGTAAACTGTACAGTAAACCAGTAGATGGCGCTCTTGCACCTTATACAATTGAAACATCTCATATCAAGTCAAGTAGGTGATTGCTGTCATTTCAACCACAGACACAGTACACCGTGAAATAAAAATTCCTCCAGGACCAGGATGCCACACACATGAACAAAAGCAGAAGCTATACAAGCCTTCCCAGTCTGACACATAATTTCTGATCTGTGCTGTGAAAGTCAAGGCCTTCATCACTTAACTCTATTCTAAAGCTAAGACCTCTATCATTTTTAATGTTTATATTTCTAATTTTTTGCTGTGTGCATCTGTGGGCTAGCCCCAAATGTCATCTCATTGTATGGACACAAAGACAATATAGCATCTTTCTATTATTTTAAGCTTGTTACACTCATGGTTGCTTGGTGGAGTGAACAAATGTATTTTTTATTAGATAACCTTGTTCGGTTGTTAATAAAATTAATAGCTTGTTCCCTCTCCTTACCTTAATCTCTTCATTATTATATACTTGTCCCTCAGACACTCTGCAAATCAGAATACTACCTGTAAAGTGACTATTTTGTCATATGTGAACACACCATAGTGTGAACATCATGAAATTCTTTCTTTGGATTTAACCCTTACACCGAGTGAAGCAGCAGGCAGCCAGTAACACAGCACCAGGGGAGCAGTGTGAGGGGATGGTACCCTGCTCAAGAGTACCTCAACAGTGCCACTAGCAGTCTTGGAATAGGCCACCAGCTGCCCCTGCTCCTTGTGCTATTGTCTTAGCATCCGTTGCCCGCCTAAAGAGGACAGGGTCCCACTAGGTTTTCCTTAGTTTGTCCTCTGTCACATCTGGCTCTGTCACTGGAACAGGAACCCCAAGCTGCTTTTTGACACAGGCTGTCAAAAGTGCTTTACAAATAAATTGGGTTTGACTTGGCTTGACTTATTTATTTTATATACTATATTTATCGCAGAGGAAACTGCTCAATTCTCTGCATTTAACCCATTCACCGAGTGAAGCAGTGGGCAGTCAGGAACACGGCGCCCGGGGAGCAGTGCGCGGGGACGGTACCTTGCTCAGGGTACCTCAGTGGTGCCTAGCAGGCTTGGGGATCGAACCCGGACTTTCTGGTCACAGGGCGGATGCCTTAACCACTAGGCCACCCAGCCGCCCAATGTACGATATTAATGTACGATATTAAAAGAACAGGACAAAAATCCTTAATATGCATCATGTTTTAATCACATGAACAAATGTCTGTGTGATATGTGACCATATGTGTGTTAAAATGGCCTATTCTACCAATCATTTAAATTTTGAACATTTTAGAAGTCTATGTATGTCAGCAACTATTGGCGTCTCTTTTATCCTCACAGCATATGAAAGCATATGGGGTTGCGGCACACAGCCTCTTGGATCATCTCAGGGGTGTTTTTAAGGTTGCAAAGGCTTCTGCCCTCGTCATTATCCCTTGTGGGACCCTGGAGCATTTGAGGGGTCGGCTGCATCCCCGGATGAAGGTGACCCCCTGCCCCAATAAAAATCTTTTGCCCACCAAGGTCTCTATGGGTGTTTACTCTTCATATGCTGCTGTGAATGTAGGAAATACACCGTTACCATTAACTGGATTCACCTGAAGTAGAGAATGTGGCTTTTAATTGCAGACAAGGTACACACTGTACTGGGAAAAGAGTCTTAACCAAAACATCTCACAGGAATAATGAAATCTGTGAGATTTTACATACATCTGCTCATCTAAGATCCCCACCCCTTTGTTGCAGTAACATCATCTTCTCTGTTATATACTAGTTGTTAGAACATTGTTGTGAGGATGTGATTACATTCAGAGCATTAGTGAGGTCCACTCCTGGTGTTGGATGATTAGTTGTATTCATCACTTTAGATTTAGATCAACTGCTCCTCAGTCCAAAGCTGCAGGCCTTTACATCCCTCTGGCCAGCTGATGATCGTGGGCTCACATGTGGCTTTGCCAGAGTATCCTTTTTTACTGGATCTGCATTTCTATGGAGAAAACATAATCTGTGTTTGCACAATTGAATACGTATGCCTGTCCAGTTCACAAATTAAAAAACAAATTAAAACTAATCAAAAAGAAAGTGCGATAGCAACCCATCACAGAAGTATTTACCTTCATACGCATTTTTGCATATTTGTCATTTGTCATAAGTGTGCTACACAAAGGCATTATAAGAAGCCTAGAAAACACGACTGGTGTAGAAAAAAAAACCAAAGTGAATGTGGGGCTGACTCTCATAGTGTGATGAGACTTCAGAGAGAATAAAGGTCGACATGCTGAAATACACTGGACTAATCCCCAGCGATGTCATTAGAACTGATCAATATTTGCCGCATTGATGTGCATATCAGGTCAAGGATCTATCCGTAAAAGTCTTTCTAAAAATCAATGAGGCAAATGCTTGAAGGAATCCTGCAAAAAAAAAAAAAAGATGCGCACGCTAGCTACCAGTCGTTTGCACATTAATTAGACTACTATTATTAGACTAGTAGAAAAGGCTTCACCAAGCTTCTTGATGAGAATGAGTAAATCTGCCACTCGTGTGAAACCTGATCATGTTCCTCCTCTGCAGGAAGTGGTAGAGTGGGAGGTGTAGGATGACTTCCTGTGGAAATGGATCTATCAGCAAGTTCTCAGCTACAGTGGTCTCGTCGCCTTCAGGGTGAAAAGCAATGGCAAGTGTGACTATTAGAACCTACCCAAAGGCCACTAGGGTAAATGGTGTTTCTACTGATGAAGGTGCTGAGATAATGTGGGGGAATATGTGTTGTGCTCTGTTGTATTCTTCTGCTTGTGGATATTACAGTACAAAAGTTTGGAATCACTTAAGTGTAAAGTGTAAAGTGACCATTCTGTCATATGTGAACACACCCCAGCACACAGTGTGAACAGCACAAAATTCTTCCTCTGCATTTAACCTGTTCACCAAGTGAAGCACCCTTCAGTCTGGAACACAGCGCCTGGGGAGCAGTGTGTGGGGACGGTACCTTGCTCAAGGTACTGTCCCCACACACTATTATTAATAAAATTAAAATGCTATGAACTGACGAAGGGAAGGTGTTTCTAAAAGCCTTATTAAGTACAAGAAAACACTCTAGAATGGTAAAAAAAAAGAGGACACAAGACACTGCAAATATTTAATGTTTCTGCTTTGAGATTAAAGGCATTACATATGAAGCATTACAGATTTTATTGTAAGTTCATTCTTGATGTAATAAAGCTTTTTTTTTTTAAATTTCGGAAACATCCGCTGACCTTTACATTCCGTTGAAGTTTCCTGTTGAATGTAAAACGAGAAATGTTCTAAAATCAACTCGAAAAAATCTTGTTTGTTAAGAAAGTTATGAAGATGTTTTGCTTCTCCTGTGAAGTTTTTGATCTACAAGGTTTTACATTTACAGCATTTAGCAGACACTTTTATCCGAAGCGACTTCCATTCCCTAACTACAGGGGGCAGTCTCCCTAGAGCAACTTGGGGTTAAGGGGTCTTGTTCAGGAACCCAGTGGTGGTATGCTGATGGTAGGATTCAAACCCATGACCTTTTGGTCCAGAGGCAAGTATCCTACTCATTAGGCCACCACTCCGTTTTGTTTTGTTATGTAAGTGATAATCCCTGATTATCCCTTATTAGGTCTTTCCTGGTCAGGTAATAGTTTGACGCTGGAGAAAAGATTTTTAGAATGGCTGTACTGCTCTCATCCTCTCTTTCCTGCCTCATCTGTCAACGTTCCTGCAGAGACTCAATCCAACTGTGAAAGAGTGATATGTGCAGCCAGAGGCCCACACTAGAGAAATGTGATGCTGCTCCATCTGCATGAGTCCCAGTCAAGCTGCTGCTCTTGCTTTGCTGGATCTGAGAGTTACTTTACATTGCTGACACTCAGTCATTTAAAAGAGGTAAATAAAACTGAGTATTGTATTGCTATCATGTTAAGCATATATTTTAGGAAAAAAAGTTACAAATATTTGGAATTTTAGAGCTTCTATGATTAGTCAGCTATATATATAATAAAGTTTTGTAAATGTTACATGGTTTTGCATGGTGTGTATGTAACGTTTCTCAGAATGCCTGCGGCATGTCCCACTTGGTGCCCAACAGCCTGTGGTCCTTCACAGCAATGTTAAAATATAGGGCTTATATATATATATATATGTATATATATTTATGTTTATATGCATGCTTTTAAACACAAGAATGCTATGTTTAAAAGCATGCATTTGGGAAAGACTTACTAAACATACATGCTATGCATTTTCTTAACCCAATCATGTTATTGATCATTTTTAATGTTTCAGTTAAGCGTACAAGCATAAATCTTCACTATCAGCTACAAAATTCAGATTTAATGAATAGGAGGTTGTTCTGGATCACATTACATCGTCACACTCCTGTGATTTGGGACAAAAGGAACGTCCTGCTGTCTCTGCTGGCTCTTGCCAGTGTCTGCTGGCAGAGGAAACCTACATGGTGTGAGATAGAAAGCAATCATAAACAGGGAAAAGCACACTCTCTCAGTGGTATGTGAGTAATGCATTATGCCTCAGCCCTCCCCACTTTCTCCTTACTCCCTTTCACTCATGCATGACCCCTTGGCTCCCAGTACACTCGTGCAGGAGAGGGAGGGTGCAGTACACAGAATTCCACACTCTTCCCTAGAATCCCCTAAACCCGCTGACCACCCAGTCCACTCCAGCAGGACAGGATCCTGTTTCAGCTCTTCTTTTTCCCCTCCTGCCCCATAGATAAGCCTAACGACTGTGGAGCGGCTCCAAGCATACTCAGAACATCTAATCTAGCCCGTGACTGAGACCAGCTCTCCACAGCCGTGCATTAGACTGGGTGGCTATCAGATTACATTATTACCAAGAGGGGCTTTCTCGGTGAACAAATGGCCAAAGTGCAGCTAAAGTGCACTGTATCACAGAATTGAAACCCTTTGCTAATTAAAGCTGGTCAATTAGTGACATGACTATTGGTAAGAGAAAAGCTGCAGTTTTGTATAAGAGAAGCTTTTATTTTCAGAGGACCATTCACTGTTTGCAAAGATTAAGTCTGGGCTGAGACAGCTTGAGAATTTGTGAATCAGTGTGTTGAGAGGATGAAAGTGTAATTTCAATGTAAATGATTCAACTAAGCAGGAAAAGCACAAAAATTGATAATTTCCCTTATACCCTGGGCAGACAATCCTGCAGAAAAAAGAATGTGTGTGTGTGTGTGTGTGTGTGTGTGTGTGTGTGTGTGTGTGTGTGTTTAAGTTTGTGTTGGAGGCCCGTGGGAGTATTCCAGGAATGCTGCAAGCAAAAATGCACAGATCGAATTGCAGGAAGGAAACCACAGAAAACAAACCAACGAGGAAACAGGCTGAGTACCCTCCCCCAAATTACTGATCTCTTCCTAATGCAAGCCTAATGCAAGCCACTGTACAAATCAATGCACTCTGTATATTACCACCGTTTAACACAACCCAGTCCCACATGTGTTCTGTATGTTTTACATCATGTCCATGACAGCCGTGGGATAGTTTAGCATGTTGCAAAGGGCCTCATTTTGCCCGTAAGAACATTCTCTGTTCTCAAGAGCAGAAAACCATTTGCATTTTAAACTAATTTGACCAAGTGATCACAAAACCTCTAAGCAAAATGCTTTTGTCCAAGGTTTTAAATAAAATATATCATGGAAGGACAGTTGTTGGGAAAAAAGCCTTAACAGGTAAAGAAGGTGGTTTAAAGTTTAAAAGGTTCCTCATACTAAATCACAATGACAGAAATTGATATCCGAAGAATTGTCAGTTGAAATAGGTCCTTTAGAACCACAGAGGTTCTTCTATAGCAACAAAAAGTTAAATTTCTCTGTAGATATGTTGACACACTTGATTAATCTAAACTACTTTATTGTACCAGAAACGAGCCTTTAAAAGGGAAAAGTGTATATTTAAATGACTGAAATCTGTTTGCCTATGAATGAATGTTTCGAGTGGATCCCCCTGTCTGCGCCTCAGGCACGAGGAGGCACCTATTGAGACTGATACTGCACATCTCATCTATAATTCAGCACTCCGAAGATGTCTAAATAGGGGGGTTCATAGTTTTCAGTAATATATAGCTTTTTCTTTTTACAATTTTATACACATGGATAAAAATAAGTGCTATCTTTCGGTCAGCTATTTGGCTGACTTTTGTAATGGTCTGTTTAGAAAACATTGCACCTCTTAGGGTGATAAATGGAGCCTAATTTGCTGATAATAAACACATTAGTAGGCAAAGCTCAGACCAGGCTTCAGGGGTGAGATCATTAAGTGTCATACATCTTTAATGCAGAGTCAAAATGCAGTGAAGATTTTAGACCACAGTCACAAACAAGACATATGCCTGTAATATATATTATAATACAAGACATCATACTGATGTGTATACTGGCAGTCAGTAAGGAATGGTCAGAAGTCAAGCATAATGATATGAATAACTTCAACAGTCCAGATTGTGATGGAGTCACAGCATTTCTAAAAGGTTTTGTGGGATGTTAGTGAATTTTTAGTACCTACCAAAAGTGATCCAAGGAAGGGCATGCAGCGAACTGGTGAAAGAGTCATAGACACCCAAGACTCATTGATGTCAGTGAGGAGCAAAGACTAGTCTGTCTGTTCCCAACCCACAGAAGAGCTACTGCAGCACAAACTGCTGAAAAGGTTCATGCTGACTATGACAGAAAAGACTGTGCATCACCACTTGCTGCATATGTGGCTGCATAGCAGCAGATGGGTCTGAGTGCCCATGCTGACTACTGTTTAGCACAGATGACACATACAGTGGGTACATGAGAAACACAGCTGGGCCACAGAGCAACAGGAGAAGCTGGCCTGGTCTGAATCGTGTTGTCTTTTAGATCAAATGCATGGCTAAGCGTGTGCGTCTCTTACCTGAGATAGTACCAAGATGCGCAATGGGAGAAAGGCAAGCTGGCGGAGGCAGTATGATGTTGCAGACCAAGTACACCTTCATAACAACTGCATTTCCTAATGATACTGTTCACGAATGTTTTGAGAATCATTCCAAAGGTACTGACTTGTCCTCCAAATTACCCATCAGCAGAGAATGTATTGGACATGCAGGACAAGCTATTCTGATTCTGATGTGGGCCTCAAATTACAGGACTTTAATCATCTGCTGTTATCATCTCATGCCAGATACCACAGCACACCCCTAGAGGTCTAAGCTGTTTGGGCAGAACACGGGAAACCTGCACTATAGGAGGCAGGTGGTGTTAATGTTAGAACTTATCAGTATATATGTCTACGATGATATGTCCATTATTGCATATAATATTACTATTATTTACATGCATTGACGTCGTGTGACTATATGGCAAATAATGTTTAAAGAGGGACAAGTGGCTATTGTTTGGCTTATACAATTGCTTCTCTCAAGAATGTATACAATTAAATAAACATAGTTCACTTTATGCTAACCCTGTTCAATCCACCCAAATTTGTTCCAACAACATCTCCTGAAGTTCTTTGTAGTTCAGTCTTTATTGTGTTCTTTACCTCTGACGCACAAGCCTTGTTTCATAATGCTAACGGAAACACTTGCCCATGGCTTCATTGCTCTATTAGTTTGTGTGGAATGAAGGTGAAAAAAACCTTCAAAGCAGATGAAGGGATTACAATGCAACAATGGTAAAGCTACTGTAGGCCTAGTCTATTTGGTTTTTGACTATGAACCACTTCTGTTGGTCTACTTTGGGCCAGTTTTGGATCATTTCTATTTGTCCTAAAATGTTCACACGCGTCACACAACAATGTTTAAATCAACTACAGTGTGAGAAACTGTTGTGTTGAAAACAACAGCTTTTGAGGCCAATTTGTCTGTGTTGTTTATGCTGAGAAAGAATAATCACTGCGCTTGTATTCAAGACCTGACCTTTAGCTGTGCGCCATTCATTTCAATTGTCATGGCAGGCTGGGACTCTCTTAGTGAGAGAAAGGAAAGCACGTGCTCTGTGATATTGTCTATTTGTATGCAGGGCAAAGGGCTACGAACAATCTGACCCGAACCAGCACCACAGCCTCAGCCATTTTGTTAAGAATAACCTTAGAAAACAGTCACCCACCAATAGGGGTGTGTTTGTGTATGCTATGTGTGCGAACTGTACAAACATAATCATGTGTGCTCCTAAAGCAGTCACTCCATGTCAATGGAACAGGACCTGAAAGCACAGAGCGATTACGCAAACACAGCAGGCAGACTCAGCCGAGGCATTGTTTATGGCACAGTTTGGAACGTTGCTCAGCAACGACATCAACTCAGACACACAGGCTCAGAACTCTGCGTGCCTTTGGCAGCTGGAGAAAGTGTGTGCATGTTCTCTGGATGACAGCGAGGCTGGAGAGAACACTAAAATGACCTTTGGACAGGAAGTGACTGGACACCCATGAGGGTAATGGGCGTGTTTGTGATACCAGGGATGATGAATGATGCATGAGATGATGCTTGGATATCTTAAATGTTACAAAGTGTGCGAGGTAATTCAATACAGAAACAAATTAAATGAAATTACAACAATATTTGCACACTGTATTAAATTAAGAAAAAAACAAGTAAAGTTTGATTTTCCATCATGTGGGCCATCATGTATGCAAAAAATCTATGTTTTGTTTCATTACGTAAGTAGGATAATTACGTTTTAACTGGAGCAGTGCAGTGTGGAAGGCGTGTTTGGGGCGAGGCAAGCTGTGGTTGTCATACTTTTCCTTCAGCTGCCGTTAAAAAGTATTTGCAACTTTTGTTTTTCTGTTTGAAGAAGTTTTACTCGCCTCATAGTTTCTGGAAATCTGTTAAAACCCGTGTACGTGAGCACAATACAGTGTGTATACAACCACTATTCTTAACAAATGTCCTACTTTTGAAGCAGAATTTATTGACCACTGAAAACTATGTCTCCACATTAGAAAGGCTAATGAAAATGTACAATTACTGACTGCCATTTTTCCTCTTTATTTTTCCTTATTCCTTAGTGGTCAGTGCCTAACAGCAGGGGTCCTCTTGACCACATATTATTGGACAGTTTTAATATGGCAGGAGCACAAGAGTGTATGTGTGGTGCTTGTGCAAGTGTATCATGGACAGCAGTGTTGCTGGATTGTTTACACACAGCAGTGTCACTTCACTGCTGAAAATGGTTCATAATCCAAAAATATCCAGCCATGGATGGGTCTGTAGTCAAAAACCATTACTGGAACGCCAGAAGTCGACTGTAAAGTGACCAGCAATTTATATACATTATCTTTGACAGAAGAGAGATTGCAAATAAGCATGAGCCATGAATGCAAAGCCAGCAGACTTTCTGACACCAGCCCATTCAAGCCTTTACAAAGAAAAGACTGTCATGTTCTCTGTAGATGAGACACACTTTTCACCCAACGACCTCCCACTCTGCTGATTCAGACCACCCCCCTCATTCATCTCTCTCACCTTCTGCTCCTGAATCCCCCAACACCCCGTCTCTGCCTGTGTCCTTCACTCCCTGCTGTTGACCTTTTGCTCTATTTGTCAGATAGACTGTGTATCTTCATTCTCTTTTGACCTCTCATGTCCAACCCTTTCAATAAAGGGCTTCCATATTGACACAGTATTAGAGCTAAAATAGTTAGAATTTGATTTGATAGACTACTATTTAATTGTGGAGTGTAGTCTCACTCATTATGATAATGAAAGTCCATGTTGCTACAGTCAAAATGTACATTTTCTCAGTCCCTGAGAACTATATAATGATATAATAATATAATGATTCATTATAGCATTTCATTTAAAATGCTAAACTCTTGTTTTCCTATAGTTCTCAATCCAGAAACAATAACTTGGGGGCAGTTGGTGGCCTAGTGGTTAAGGCATCCGCCCCATGACCAGAAAGTCCGGGTTCGATCCCCAAGACGCTAGGCAACCCTGAGGTACCCTGAGCAAGGTACCGTCCCACACTGCTCCCCGGGCGCCGTGTTCCTGCTGCCCCCTGCTTCACTTGGTGAATGGGTTAAATGCAGAGGAAGAATTTCGTGCTGTTCACACTGTGTGCAGTGGTGTGTTCACATATGACCGAATGGTCACTTTCACTTAACTTGCCCACCTCTGGTGTTCTGATTTTGGGATTTTTGGGATCACTGTGCACCTGCAGGATGAAAGTAATATTAGACAATAGTAATAATATTAAATGAAATCACCCTACCACCACCCACAGAAAATGTTCAGATGTTCCTGATACCACGTTACACTCAGGAAATATGTCATGGAAAAAATGCATTATGATTTATAAATAGTTATTTTGTGATATGTTTGCTTTCAGCGGGCCTAAAAAAGTAGCCACATATTCGAAGTAGATTTCACACACATCTACAGCCCAAACTGACCTGACCGGCCCAAATTTACCATCGGCCCACCCTATGCCCGACGACCAGTCCAGCACTGATCTCTAGTAACACAAACAAGGTCAGTATGGATATGATCCTGACATTCTGTCTTCCTTAAGTCACCCCCAGCCTGTAACTAGAGAGTGCCCCACTAAACTCTGCCCTTCACAGAAAGAGAACTGCATATACACTACCATCACTGGCAGCCTGCATCAATTAGTCATAAAGACAGCATTTTGGGATAGTGTTTGTGTATGAATGCAGCACCTATTATGCAAATGTATATTGTAGCTTAAACTGAAATGCAATGTACCTTTTAAACTGTTAGTTCATTGTCATAGAAAACACGATTCTTCATATCATGTTATTTCAAAACTAATTCTTCCAACAAAATCTGACCATTATTTGCCTCTGAAACTTGATGCATCAGCAGGCAGGGAAGAATAATATTAACTAATATTATGTTTCATCTCTCCCTCCCACCACCCCTACCTATCATCAAGAGATAACACTTGCTCGGAGACACTCTCCTATTCCATATTTCCCTCAGAAATACATCACCCTTTGGAATGAAAAGACGTTATGAAAAAATATATATGCAAAAATATATGAAGGATCTTAAGACAAATTCTAAGAAGTTAATATTACATCTTTCGAAATGGCTAGATACATTAAACCTAACTATATGATAATATGCCCATTAATTCTACAGAGACATTTATGCTTTCTAGTGCCTTGCAAGAGGATTTCTGTTGCGATCAATTCAAAATACAGTTTAAAGACTCAGGGTGTTAAATCTTCATTCAGTCTTTATAGAAGGTGTGAAACGTGATTACAGTAGTGCATTATCATATGAATAGACAGATAAGACAAGCCCTGGGCAGTCAGTCCCTAGGAGGTGGCATTTGGTTGCAGACTAATTATTTCTGACCCAGGAGCAGTTCCCACCAATCTGGCACGAATCAGTTTTAGCACAGTCTCTCTCTCTCGCTCCCTCTGTGTTTCTTAGGTCTGCTTGTGGACTGATATCAAACACTCCTATTCTCCCATTTGTTCTGGTCAGTGAATACATCGAACGCCTTTAGCCCTATGCACAGTGTAACAGGGTTACACAGCCTCAGTTTATGTGATAATATGCTATATTTCACCCAGTGATGGATCAGTTCTGGTGGCCTCTGGCACATTTCTCTGGCTGGATTGTAGATGGGATGTGATGGTTAGGTTGTGGAATGTGTGGTATGCATGCTAGACGCGACCAAAAGCTCCACGTGGGGGTGGAGCATTTACGTTTCTTAACAAAAAACGGGTTGGTCTGGTAGTTTGTCGTTCCGTGGCATGTTGACATAATAAAGCACGTTTGTAGTAAATATGGTTCACCTACTACTTGATGAACGCGGGAATTAATTGGAAAGGGTGTGAGATGTGTTGTGCACACCCCTCTAGAAGCTGAAGTGGCGCACGGGTTGTTCCACAGTAGGTGGGTCTTTGCTGCGGGCGACGGAGCGGAGATCAATGAAAGCAGGCGGTTTTACCGAAACTGGTCGGACGAGGCGAGGTGGGAATTAAATCGCGGGTACAGTCGCTTTATCCCGACGAGCACTAACCTTGGAAACGCTGGTTCGCTCCCAGTAATCCGTGTCAACCCGTATATGATTGAAAGTCGACGCCAGAAGAGTGCAATGTGGAAAAATTACAGTTCTACTATAGCCTAACGCACTGTCGCTCTTTCTGTTGTTGTCACGGAGATAACAGTTGATTTCGAGTCGAGGACCAGAGACGAAACCATGATCTTTGCCAACACCACCAACCCTTTGAGGCCACCCTACAGAAAACAGGTGGGTATTTAAAACAGAATAGCATATCAGAGACCAAGGTGCGATGCTTTTGTCCAGATGGCTATTGAGTTACATGACAGACCGTTTACTGTGCATTCAGTCTCCCCTTTCAGGCTCAAGCCATTACATTTGTGCTTTTATTAACCAACAAACATCTAAATGTCTCCGATAATTATTCCACGGTTCGTTTTTCGTTTTTTTTTTTAAATTTCGTTTTAGTTGTGTCCTCTTCTAAGGTGACTGAGGCCTGGTAACCAGGGACTTGGATTTTTTTCAGCTCAGTTTGTAATATGCACTGCTTTGAGGTCAGTTTTTCTGCAAAATAAGCTCCCGTACGGTTATACACTGCACTAAAATTGAGTTAATTCAAATGTGTTTGGAAAGTAGAAGAACTTTGTCCTTTTGTGTAGGTAAGGTCAGTCGTTTGAAATCGAATTCAATTATAAAGCTATAATATGCATAAAGCTATAATACGCACGATTGTTGCCTAATGCATGTTTTGTGCTGTTGTGAATAATGGAGAGGATTTTGAAAATGAGGATAATGCTTTATTGAAATGTCAGAGGGAGTTTGGCATGATATTTCTTTCATGTGCCTAATTTACAGGATTTGTCAAGTCAAGTAGTCATTGGTGGCCATGTTCAGGATTTTTTCCCCAGTGGATTTGTTTTGGTTACAATCTTTTTAATGGGAACTGAAAGGAAAGGATTGTGAGAAGAGTTTCGTATGACAACTTCTGTTAGCAAGCCTTGGGTGTGTGCAGTAAACCTCTGGGCCATGAATATTCATACGTCTCTACAGTATCTTATATTGGTAAGGAAGGAAATAACTGGGTGTGTCCTGATGAGGAGAAGGTCAGAAGAGGGCATCCAGTCATGACTGAATTTTGTTTATGATTATGCCCCAAGATCTGCTTATCAACTGGAAATTCACACACTTCTGTCTGATTGTGAGCTGCCAGGCTGTACATGGAATTGAGTGCACACTGGATGTACACACCCACACCTAGATTTGCATCAATTTGCACACTTTGTAGCTTGTATGGTCTAATAGAAGCAGCAGAGGTAACCAGTACGCCAGGATTTCACAGTTTATCAGAACCATATGGTGCAGGATGACTGCAGCACATAGCACGGGACCCAGGGGACACTCCAGTGCTTGAAAGATGGCCCGGAAATTGAATCTGACCCCCACCCCCATTGCTTGCCTTGCCCTTGCGCCGAATCGTACTTTCTTTTGCTCTCGTATCGTTTGCTCTCTTTTTTTTTCTCTTTCTCTAAGCTGTAATTGTCCTCGTTTATAGATTCCCAGTGTGTTAATACTGCTCTTTCACACCCGCAGCAAAAACCTTTGTACCATTTCTGCAAAATTTGTGATTACAAAAAAGCAACCAAGAGCTTTTTTGGCATAGGTTTGCTGTTAAGGCATTCTAGTAGTGGAAGACCTTTAAGCTGTAATAGCCTTTCTTCTGATCATGTTGCAGAATTAAACCAAAGGCTTCAGCTCCGTACCTTTCAGTGAGCTCCACTGCAGTGGTGGCCTTTGAAGATGGACACCATGTGTTCTCCAGCACTCACTCCGTTCTACTTTCATGCTGAGCTGAAACACATGGCTCTGCTAGCATGCCTAGGTTGATTAATTGACAGGCTCTAATGAGCTTAGGGCACCGTGTCCAAATTCACCTGATTGCGCAAGTGGACACGATTGTGAGAGCACGAATCACTTGAGCAGAAATGGGTCAGTATGTCAGGGAGCAGAGGGCTCACTCACCCCTGCAGAGCTGATGAGGGGTAGTGTTTTATAGAGGTATGGTACATGCACACATGTGAACACACAATCACACATACAGCCAAGCACACACAGCTGGAGTTGACTCTCCTTGTCTTCCGGTAGCAGTTAGCACTGAGTAAACACGGTGTGGTTTCAGGTAGGTTCAACCTTGTTGGTTGTGTCTGAGGCCATTGGGCTTTTTAGTGTTTTCAGTCACTTCAATTATGCTCTTATTCCTGAAACGCCCGACTGGATGTTTTATGGGCAGCCATTTTGTGTGTGTGCTGTGAGGGGCGAGTGGAATGGGAGCTGTTTTAATGAATGAGTCAGAAACAGGAAGTGAGTCAGTGATGTGGGCTGTGGCGGCTGCAGTCTGCGGTGGGCGGGAGGCCTGCTCTTCCTGTATCCCGGCACACTGCAGCGCCCTGTAACCTTTCCAGAGGAACATTACCTTCCCTTCTTTTCCAGCCAGTGCCTTCGTTCACACCGACTCTAAATTCTGCATTTGTCATTCCGTCTAGACTCCAGTGTAAATGAGTTTAGTGGTCAGGGGGAGATGCTTGTGCAGTTTGATGGATGCTGAAGTATGACTAGGCTCTGCTGTGAGGTCAGACTAAAATAGTCTCATTGTAGTCCAAATGTTTGGCCCAACGGTTTAGGTAAGAATAGACAGGCACATCCTGAAAAAGTGATTCATTTCCTATAATTTGGTTGCGTAGGCTAAAAGAAAACATTACACAGTGTTTCCTTACCGTTAATCACCTGATTGTCTCTCATTGCTTCGCAATGGAGTATTATTGGGTAAACAGATTTTGCTAAATGTGCAGAAGTTTGGAACCTTCTAAATAAATACATTTCGCTGTTTGTTGATCTTATGACAGCATATGTGTTTCTCGTCCTGGGATTTTCTTTGTCCTTCAATAGTGAAATGTTTTATCCTTGTTATCTATATGTGCTTGTTGTCAGCTGAGTCACGTAAAGTAAAACAGGCGAACAGCACAGGAATTGTCCTGAAGTAGGACAAGGCAGTATTAGGCATTTTAGAGTTTGTGACAGAGGTACAGGTACAGCAGTATATATAGTCAAATTTGAATCAGAAAAGCCAAGCTTTTTAGAGTGCTGCAACAATGCAAGGTAGTGAAAAGGTATTGACCTTCCCTTACTTTGGAAAAACGCATGGTGTCGTGTTATGCTAGACAACATAAAGCCTTCTGCATTCTCTTTATAGCGCTGTGTGGGATAAGCAGAAAAAATATCTTTCAGTACTGTTTGGACTGTATACAGCTCATTTTCCACAGTTGAGTGCCGCTTTGCTCAGTGAAATGATCATTCAGTACTCTGCCATGGTACACTGGTAGATTGAACAGATATGAGAGATGAGGGGCTGGCTCAGGCTTGCAGGCCTGCTGGTGTGGAGCTGAATGGAAGACGTGTGGTTCGAGCTGATTAAAGTGGATGGAGCTATAGATGCGGGTTAACTCATGCAGTGCCGCTTGCTGAGCCTTTAGTCTGAGAAATACCAGCATGATAACTAGTCCATAAGCAAGAAGCTGAAGGGGAGCTTTGTGGTTAAATGAATTGCCTGTTTCAGCACGAAAAAAAAAAAGGGACAGAGCCTTCAGCCCATGTTTCAGTCTGTTGTGAGAACATTTTGTCCTGGAAAGTGATCTAAGTGGAGGAGATTGTTTATACTGACACTTGATTATTTTCTCTTTTAGAAACCTATGACCGAACATGCACCAGCAAATATGCAATATCGAAAATGCTCTTTTCTGTTCACATTGTTGTTGAAGGTTTTCTCCCATTTAGACTGAAAATCTATGATAAGTGCCATCTTCAGATTGTTGATGTTGGTGGGGTTAAAATGTTCTTGCATAAAATGCATTAAGGAAACACACTTAACGAAAGGCACTCTTTAGGCTTTTGTTGTAAGTGAAAAGTGCATTGTTTGCATTTACGTGTGAAAACGGTTTCTATTTAGTCATTTTGTACATTTTCTTTCTTCATTAATTGTTTACATGAGTTAGTATAAATCATTCAGTTTTATTTTCTGTCATCCTTACAGCCTCCAGTTGCTCCGCCCACTCTCCCAATGGCTCCGCCCAGCCCAAGCACCAACGGGAGCACGAATAACAGCAGCAGCAACAGCAGTACAACTGGATGGGAGCAGCTCAGCAAAACTAACCTGTACATCAGAGGGTTGCCCCCCTCCACCACTGATCACGACCTTGTCAAACTCTGCCAGCCGTAAGTGTTCACAAGCACCTGTCACAGGGTAGTGATGCTGATCGTTGCTTATTAGTCACCGGTCAATATGGGGTTTTTTTTGAAAAAAAAAATGGGTTCTTCAGAGCAACTCTGATACTCTTCAACAAAGACATGTGGCCATCCGGAAACAGCATGAATCAATCGGACTGCTTTCATATAGCTGTGCTGTAATCCCTTCAAACCCCCTTTCGATTAGTCCCAGCAACGGACTGCCTTCATAAGCAGTCAGGACAGGCCTTTATTGGTCAAGAGATCAGCCATGCTTCAGCATTGTCGCAAAGCATTGCTGTAAATGAAGGGCTCTGCTATCTTGAGTAGGTTATGGGCTTATAGAGATCTCAAATCACTATTTAGCTGACATGGCATGTTATTTAGGACAGAGTCATCTGTTAGGACATACTGCATACAAAAGACAGCAAATCACTCCTGCTTTACATTTTTCCTATCTTCAGTCTTTTTCTTTTGTCTTTCATTCTTTCTGACTTTCCCTCTCATCGCTCCCAGCTGCTCTGCACGGGTGCCTCACGCGGGCAACCACTGAAGCATGTAACCCACAGCAACAGCATCTATTTGTGTTTGGCTGGTTCAAAACAGGGGCCCTGGTGAAAACAGGCCTGTGAATATAGCCGTCATGATTCAGCAAATGTTCAACAAAAAAGGAGAAAAAAGGGTTTGGTTGTAGAGATGAGGGCTCCTGGTTAAAATGGAGTGCTGCTATAAGACACAAACTTTTGTTTCTAGCCCATTTCACTATGATCTTAAAAAGTACCATGAGTTAGAAAGTTATACTATAGCAGAAATATCTCTATTATAAATAAATACATTTAGAATTGAGCAGAAAGTGTATGTACTGTAATGTAAATACCAAGGTTATTATAGTTAACGAAAACGAACAAAAAAACTAAAACTAGATTTGAAAAAGCATTTTCGTTAACTGAAATAAAAATAACAACGAGAGTTTTAAAAA
>JBBPDH010000036.1:13552417-13572682 GCA_037974565.1 Clupeocharax schoutedeni | reverse complement strand
TGTAACTAATAAAAACTAAACTAAAACTAAACAATTTCAAAATATAAAAACTAATAAAAACTAGTAAATCTGCCTCTGAAAAGTCAAAACGAAATAAAAACTAAAACTAATGAAAAATCCAAAACTATTATAACCTTGGTAAATACACTCTTTTGTTTAAGAAAATTGTCTTTGAATTGCATCCAGTCACAGTATCAGTGCTGACAGTGCACATCGCTTTATATCTGTGTCCTCGCAAATCAGATTATATGCTGATATTTTTAGCTGATCATTTAGCTGGTGTTTTTCTCAGCTGATTCTCTCCAATTACATAGTGGCTCCTTGGGTGTTCTTTTATGCTTCAGTACACCATGTCTCTGAGATTAGACGTGCCTTTGCTTTGGAGCTTTTTTGTGCTCTGTATAGAATTTAAGTCTGTGCCCTCCATAAAATTGGCCAATATGGAGCTGTAAGCATATCTGAATTCTCGTAGCATTCTGTGGACCCTGGCAGCTTTATAAATGGGACCCACTGAGGAAGGTGGCGGCTGCAATTAGACCAGATTGATGCTTAGTATTGATATTCAGTATTTCATGTGTTCTTGTTGACCTTTTTACCCCATAAATCCTTTTGTGCTACAATGTGTCCTTGTATGTGTATTAGAAGGATAGAAGGGGGGAACCAAAGAGAGTGAACGTGTGTGTGTGTGTGTGAGAGAGAGAGAGAGAGATGGTGAGTGTGTGTGTGTGTGTGTGTGTGTGAGAGAGAGAGAGAGAGAGAGAGAGATGGTGAGTGTGTGTGTGTGTGTGTGTGTGTGTCTGTCCGGACATTCCTGTCGTGAGTTAATTTATCTTCGGCAGCTCTGGGGAGTCCAGCCGTCACCATGGTAATTCCTGAAATTGATTCCTGAGAGTGAGCCAGAGAGGGGCCATAATCCTCTTGGTTTGTATTCTGGTTTTAAAGGTTTGCTAAGGTCAGAAGTTCATTTAAAGTTTAAATGCTGCTCTATTAAGTTACTCTAGGCTTACCTCAGTACTATTGGTGACATGGTTACTTTATTACTGGATTTTTAAAAAAGCATGCCTTTTCACAAATGTATCCATTCATATACAGTCTACATAGCATGTATGTTAGTGGTGTGTGTGTGTGGGTTTTTGTTGCATGCATGATTTGTTACATCAGCTCAGTGTCTTCATTAGTTATCAGAACAAAGAGTTCTTGATTGCTAATTGCTTGACTGCTGTAGTGTTTGTGGATGTTCTGTGATTTCTAGCTCTAGATCTGTTAGGCCTTTTTACAGCATATATTTTGTGGAGTGAGCTAAACAATTTCTGGCTTAAGTGCCAGATTTTCCTTGATGTGCTGCAGGCAGACACATGGCAGTGCAGAGGGAGACTAGCTGAACGGAATTCTGCTGCAGGGCCAGGAAATGGGGCCTCCCTTCAGGAGTGGAAGGGGTCAAGGCCAAGGTTGTGGGGGCCTCCTAGATGGAAGGTCATGTGATACTGCATGTAACCTCATTGGCTCCCTCCCGTGTTCCTCATGCCTCACTTCTCGGGACTGGTGAAAGAATGTTGTTTGTTTGTAAAGGAGCAGTGAGAGGATTCGTGATTAAATTATGCTGCATATCAAATCAGACCTTCCGACCCTCAGAATTCAATTTAACTTTGTGGAAATTTGAGTCACTCTACAGTTCGGAGGGATGCTGAGTGCCTAGCTTTTGAGAAAATAGTCTGAGGCAAAAATGACCTGGAAAAAAATACAGTTCTGTAGAGCTGGATGCTTCTTCCACTCACCTTTTAACTTAAAATCATTCTTACAAGTTACTTTTTGTAAGCTTATTATCTGGCATATTATCACAGACAAAGATTGTGTGCAAAGATTTTCAGTGGGACCCTAAAAACAGTGTTCTGTTATGAACCCTTGAAGAATTATTTAAAAGGCAAATGTTTTGATAGTCAGCATTTCTGTCACAGCCAGTGCAGTAAATCTTAGACCAGAAAGACAAGATCTAAGTCAAATGTTCCAGAGATGATCAGAGGAATGAACACCTCCTTCACACCTCAGAGCTGTAGGCGTTTGTCTCTGGTTGGCTGAGAAATACAGTTTTTCATGCTTACTCTTATTTGTCACTCTCTCGCTGGCTTATGGTGGAGGACACCCATTGGCCTGGGGGTTGTTTTTCTTTGTGGTCTATCGTGTGAATGTGGAAGGACTTCCTTTGAACTCTGAAAGCTCTGCAGTAATAACAGGCTCACTTGGACGTGCCATCAGCCCGGTCCCGGCCTACTTTTAACACGTTCGTTGACCTCTGAAGCACCTGGATTGCAGCCGTACAGGGCTCCCCACGTTTCACTAACAAAGGCTTCTTTGTGTCATACACCTTTAAACTAGAGTTTAAGTGACTTGTTCACTGTTGCACTTTCTGTGTGCTGTGCCTTTCAGCTTAGCTCACACATTCCTGTTCTTTCATGCCATTTGACATGTGACACACACAGACAGACTGCCTCTGTCAGCAGAGGATGTATTTATCCTCGTCTCTCTCTCTCTCTCTCTCTTTCTCTCTCTCTCTCTAGATATGGAAAGATTGTATCTACAAAAGCCATTCTGGACAAGACTACAAACAAATGCAAAGGTTTGTTTTGTTAATTTCTGCTGAATGTCAGTCTTTAAGCAGATTTCACACAGATGTTTCATGGCTGCAAATTATGTGAAAAATACTAGTCGTTATACAGTATTGTTATTATGAAATGTCTTGCAGTATATTAAAATGCATCAGTGGACCAGTAATGGTTGGACTGGATTGCATTATTATGGGAAGAAGAATTAACTATTGTTTAATTACATGAACTGGGATTGGTTAAGATGCTCACAGTTGTTAAAGCTTGTTTGCACATTTCAGCTTCACTTCAGTATTGTATAGGCAAACGTGATTAACATACAATATATTGTGCAGCGCTTTATATGTTGTCTGATAAGTTATGAAGGCAAATTTAATTAAATACACTTTCATGACCTGACCAAAGATTGCCTCACTGTATTGCTAATGTATGCATTAGGGTACAGTGTTTTGTACCGTGCAGTGATTTCTTATACTATTCATGTGCAATAAAGGAGAATGTCTTGTCCTCAGGTTATGGCTTTGTGGATTTTGACAGTCCAGTATCAGCACAGAAAGCTGTGGCAGCACTAAAAAACAACGGAGTTCAGGCTCAGATGGCCAAGGTGAGACTGCAACCTAAGGCATCACTTCCTTCTTTTAAGGTGACTTGCATTTTATGACATGGGCCTCTCTTATTAAGGCTAAGAGTTATATCTAAAACAAGTCTCATTGAATGCATGTGTGTATCCTTTATTTCACCCTTTTATCTCTTTATTTCTCTCTTTAGCGCTCTTTGTCTCATTCACTATCACACACAGCACATTCACATTTTGTGTGTGTATGTGTGTAAAAGTGAGTGTGATAATCCAACTGCAAAAGCCTTCCTTTTACTGCAGTGACCTCCTCCCAGCTCTCCCTGAACGCTTCTGCATTCACCCTCAATTATTCATCAACTTTCCTTTTTTCTGCTCTTCCTCTACTCTAGCACACAGCTCTGCCGCTTTTCCTTTTCTGCACTAATGGGTGCATGTGCATGCATATTTGTGGGTCGAACCCAGCACAACTGACACGTACATGATGACAATTTGTTTTTTGTTGCTTGGTCCATTCATTTCTGTGGATGCCTAGAACGGCCAAATGAAGAGCCTTCCACAGTCAGCCAAAGGCCGTATGTTAATCCCTGCTCATCGCCATGGCTACAACCCCTTGTTAACTAGAGGGTTATTGAGGATCATAAATCCAGGGTGCCCTTATAAACCAAATTGCTTCACAGAGAAAGAATGCCAGATTTGCCTCCGGCACACTGCAGCTCAAATTAAGCCTGATGCTCTGCTCTAGGAATGCAGAAGCTACCATGTTTCCCTTCAGTGAAACATATATGGATTAGAGAGTGTGAAAAAAAAAAAAAGATGCTTCGTTGTGGGTCACTCTGCAATACCAAGCAAAGTCTATTTGAAAAGGATAAGTCTTGAGTGTCAAAAGGTTAAACTCCCTTTGGTGTTACTAAAGCTCGATAAATCCCACCAAAGGATTCCCTAGACAAACAGAAAATGTACTCAAATGTTGCACACTCGTGTAAATATCATGTATTTTACAGCAACAAGAACAGGACCCCACCAACCTGTACCTGTCCAACCTGCCAGTGTCAATGGATGAACAGGAGCTGGAGAACCTCCTCAAGCCCTTCGGACAGGTCATCTCCACCCGCATCCTCAGGGACGCGCACGGTGTCAGTCGAGGCGTTGGCTTTGCCAGGTTGGTATGTGTGTGTTGTCTGACAAAGCATCAGCCAGGCAATTTAAATATGTGCACTTTGAAGCAACCATGCATGCATATGATCATTTGACCTGGAAATTTTTTTTTTGTATTTATATTGTTTTTCTGCTTTTTTTTATTTATTTGCTTCGGAAATAGTCTTTTAATTCGTTCAGTTCTCATTCGTTCCTCCCCTGTCTGTCCATATCTCAGGATGGAGTCTACAGAGAAGTGTGATGCTGTGATCTCTCATTTTAATGGGAAGTTCATTAAGTCCACATCAGGAATGCTGGGTAATTAAGTGCATTTATTATTCTAGCTTCCCCTTTGTAACTGTAAATCAGATGTTTATTCTCTCATTTTAGCAAGTGTTAAAAAAAGAACTCAGATGTGTATATGTATGTGTAGGTGCATCAGAACCACTTCTCTGTAAGTTTGCTGATGGTGGCCAGAAGAAGCGACTGAGTCAGTCTAAATATATGCCCAATGGGCGAACCTGGACACGAGACGCCGAGGTGAGACTAGTAAGTCCATTTTCTGTGCCTCAATTCGTGGTGTGTTTGTTTTGCAGTGGATTACAATTGTCATTTGACCACCAAATGAGTTAAATGTTAGTCTTTTTGTAAATGTTTGCTTGTGATTACAGCCACCTAGGAGATTTAAGCATCAGTAGTTTTGAAGTTACAATATAGAAACATCATCCATGTATAGAATTACATTTTCATTTTTACTTTTTCAGAGTGGGATAACATTGACCTATGACCCTAACGCTACTGCCCTTCAGAATGGGTAAGTGATTCTTGATTTTCACAAATGTTACAATTCAGTAATTGTAGAATATGGAATACTCTTAATATACCAAATGCATTTGCATAGTGGCAGATGTCTTTTGTGAAGGATTTGTTTATAGATGGAAAACATCGTTTTCCATTTTCCATTTCACCTGAACAAAATTATGAAACCATGTCAATCTGTTACACCTCCAGGTATTATGCCCCTCCCTACAGCATGGGGAATAGGATAATGGCCCAGACAGCTGTGACACCCTACATCTCACCTGTCTCCACCTACCAGGTATGTTCTCCTTCTCTCACCCTTCCATCTTATATCCATCATCTGTCTCTGCTGACTTGTTTTTTTCAGGGCTGGCTTATCCAGACTGGTGGTTCTATTCTTAGGCTGTGGTTATTAAGGTTGTGACTGGGTGGGTGCATAGGATAGTGACTGTAGATAGTACAATGGCCACTGTGTTGAAGCAGGTGCTCTGTTTCAGCAGGAACATGATGGGGAGGTTACAGCAGCTGTGTCAATGTAGACTTTTGTGCATGCATGAGTAGTTAGCTTACAGATAACACCTGGTTCCAGAGATGTTTTCACTCATCTCTGTGTGTGTTTGCGTTTGAATGTGCTTAGGTCCAGAATCCCTCCTGGATGACACATCAGCCTTACATTATGCAGCACCCGGTAAGAGAAAAGTAACCAGCCTTGTTCTTTTGCCATCACATCCTCTCTTCCTTTCTATCACCTCTCTGAAATTACCAGAGGTGTTGCAAGATACTGACTGTGCGTGCGTGCGTGTCACATGAAGGGTGAATTAGACAGTTCATGTGAAAGGAAAAAGGAAATGCTGTCTGTTCACCATCCGCAGATGGTTTCCTTCAAAGCTTCACAGCCATCTGACCTTTCCCCTCTTTCCTTCTTACTTTCTACATATCTTTGCCAGGTTTATAGCTGACACTGTGCTCTCTTGCCTCCTCTCTTTTTCAGGGAGCTGTAATTTCGCCCTCTATGGAGCACCCCATGCCACTACAGCCATCCTCCATGTTGGCTCCTCTGTCCCAACAGATGGGCCATCTCTCTCTCGGTGGCACTGCAACTGTAAGAGTCAATATGGCTACCACCCTGGTGTTTGGTCTGTTAGAGTTGTCTTTTATATTTATGTAATCTGTTTCCCCCTCAGTTTATTCCCGCGAATACAGCTATGCAAGGAGCATATATTCCTCAGTATGCCCATATCCAGCCCACCACCATTGCCACTGAGGTTTGTTCTATTCTTATATTGTACTGTTTCCTAATCTACGAAAGTTAAAAAAATGTGAAAAAGTAAAAAAAAATGTCCTGTTTGAAATGTTGATATTTCATTTGATTATTTGATTCATTTTGACCTTTGATTATCAAGTTTTAGCATGCTTCATTAAAATCATTTAGTGATATATAAAAAATAACATGCTCCACATTATGGAGCATGTATTAACAAATACACATTATTTATCTTAATAGGACCCCAGTTTGCAGCCCCAGGATGTGGCCTCCAGTGATCCTTCCACTTATCCGTTCCAGCCCAGCAAGCAATAAAGAGGTAATTCATAAAGTGATGCTATGTAGGGTTAAAGGCACTATGCGACTTATTCTAAAGCTCTTACTCCACTCTGTAATACCTTTCCTGTTTTTCAGAATAAATCTGTAATGTATTGGCGCCTGTTTTGTGATATCGGACAGATCTAATATCACTCTGCTTAGTAAAAAGTTTAATTGTTGAGATTAAATGTTCTTTTCTATAGGTGAGCCATCAGAGGTGGATGTGGAGGAGGGCTGCTACGACTACATACCTAGCTTTTTTGGATAGGAAGTGACATCACAGAGGAAACAACACTCTTGCACAGGTTAAAAAAAAAAGTCCATGGTGTAATCAACCAAACACAAACCACCTCAGAGGCCCTCAACAGGTGCAACATGGCTTCAAAAACCAAAACAATGCAATTCATCTAAGACAACAGACACAGGAGCGAAGCAGAGTTTTATTTTGCTAATGAAAGGAAAAGACACAAACTACAAAATGCTTATTTTTTACCAAGGACGAAGCCACAGACAAAGTCTGTGCATACAGGACACAAACGCAGTGTGCTAGTACCTTTAGATGCATGAGGGGACTTTTTAGTATGGTTTTTAGTGTGTTTTTACTGACTGTTTCTCAGACACGCACACAAAAACAAAAAAAAACTATTTGCTGTGGTAGTAGCATTGGAGAAGTTTCTTTTTGCTTTTGTCTTCCGCACTTTGCCTTTTTGGTCCATAGTAAAGGAAAATTGCCTTGTAAATACTATAGAACGGGATTTAAAATGATCTGATGAAATGCTTGCCAGCTTTCAGTCTTCCCTCCTGTTTGTCAATGTAGGTGTTTCACACACGAGTAAAGAGGAGTTTTACGGCGTGTCAGGGATCATGCAAAGCGTGTGGCAGAATGGTCTAGTTCTGTTCTTCTCTGAACGTGCCCATTCAAAGTCTTCTTGCCTTTTTCAATCAAACTTGATGTGTTAGATATAGGTAAAGCTGTTGTTTTTGGGAAGGGTGTGGGTGGCAGCCTGGTGGGAGGATAGGTGTGGGTGGGGATGGAGGACATGGGCATGAATATTTGGGTCAGAAGGGTGGGAGTGGATAACGAGTATCTGGGTGGGGTTTGGTTATGCGGGGGCCAGGGGTGGGATGGGATTGACATTAGGGAGATAGATGCCGTTGTTGGTAGTTTTCAGAGATCAGATTGTTGTTGTTTTTGTTTGTTTTATTTTTTCCTATGGCAGTTGTTTTGTTTTGTTTTTTAAACACAGTATGTAGAGATTTCTTGTACCGAGAGGCAGATGTGCAATGTTTCTTTAGATAGAAAGTGAGAGCTGTACAAAACAAGTAACAAAATGCAAACTTTTTTATAAGCAAATCAATCTTTTTTTTTTTTTTTTTTTTCCTGCAATTTCATTAAGCAGTAACCCCTCCATTTTATTGCAATATTAAGGGCTGCAGCTGTCAATCAGAAACATTTTAAGGAGAAGTGGCTTACATCAAATTTGTAATCTCTACTATGGAGTGACCACAAATAGGACATTAATGTGGAGCATAGAAGTGTCTGTGGACAAGAGGGCAAACACAGTTTCTGAACTGATTAAAAAATAAGCTCTTCTAGGTAAAAAAAAATGTAGAGTCCTGCAGAGAAATGAATTAAGACAAGGCAATAAAATGTTAATCAAGGCAATTAATATACTTTCCACCAAAGACCGTCAAATGATTATTATTTATTATTAATGGTGTGGGCTATTGCCAAAATGCAGGTGTATGATGGATTTAAGTAAGTTTGGAAATTGTGCCTTTTTTGCCAACCCTGGCACGCAGTTTTAATCAACTTTTTATCCAATTGTATAATTAGATGTGAAGAAAGATTAGACCAGTAAACAAATCAAAGGCTTGTAATGCAGAGCCAAAAGGAGGCTTTGATCTTTAACACAGATAGTTAAACAGATTTTTGTGTGTCTGTATGGCTGTTTTCTTTTGATGTCCAGGTCAGCTTGGCCGTTGATCTACCTCAGAGTTATATCTGTCGTCTGGTTGGTCAGGTTTGCAGGTCTATCCTGTCCAATCAGGTGTAAAAACGCCAGCTCTGGAGCTGGAATCATACAGGACTTCACCTTTAACTCATCTCTTTGTCCACTTCTTCAAGGAAACATTTGTGTTTTTATCCATGTGTCTTGTTTATGTTTGTTAATTTTGTATCATCCGGAGGATCACTAAAAATGAGTGTCGCCCTCTTTGTTTGGAATAGCTGCAGTAGTAAGAAAAGCCTTTGTGACTGCTACACAAAATGAAAATTCTGAAAAGGAGAATTATGGACTGTTTTGTACTTTATATCCAGATTACATGCTCTGCTTTTTTTATGCAGGATCGTTTCAGCCTCTTTCAATTCAGAGGCTTGATTTGACTAACCAAAGTTATCTTTTGTCATGAGGACCAGTGTGCATCAAAGGGGACACATTTCATTTTAATGTGGCAAGAACAGAACATGTCAACAGCCAGTGTGTACACTGAGAAGTGAAGAGAGCAAATACATCGGTTTTCACAGAAATTGTGAAATTTCTTTTATTTCTTAATTGTACAGACAGTGGTAACTTGTACGTCCAATAACAAAAACCTGCTCCTGTGTTTTTCTTCAACCTGTTAAAAGATTTTTTTATTTAAATGCTTTTTATGTTTTTATTTCTATGATTTCTTCTGTGAAAAGACTTTTTGAATTAAAGACACAATTCAAACCTGCCTCTGATCTCCACTTTTATCTTTGGCAGTAACTGGGTGATCTAGCCAAGTGGTTCCCAACCTTTACTTAGTCACATACTGGTTTATTATCAGAAACTATGTTCACGGCCCGGCCTTTAAGGAGTAGCAGATAAATATATACGGATATTATACAAATAAGTGATACGCATGAAAATGGGGTATCTTTAAAATATAATACTAAATGGAAATCCAGTGTGTACTCGCAGCTTTATTAACAAGAGTGAGTCATAGACTAAGGATATCCAGTCATTTTTCAAAATAAAACATTGTTTAGTAAATAAAACGGAAATACTGTTAAGGTTTTATTTCCAGTGCTGCCCGCAGACCAGTACCCCATGACCCACAGCCCAGTACCAGTCTGTGACCTGGGGGTTGGGGGCCACTGATCTAGCCATAGAAATAAAAGTACCTACTATTGTGTAGGTCTCCATTGTTGCCCCAAAATCGCTCTTAACTGTCAAGACATTTACTCAACTAGACAAATGAAAGGTGTGCTGTGTTATCTGGCTTTAAGATGCTGGATTAGATTGAGATCTGGGGAATTTAAGGGCAAGTCAAAACCTTGAACTCTGCCATTTTACTGTAATCCTTCCTGAACAATATTTGCATTGTGGCAAGGAGCATTGTCCTTCTGAAAGAGGATGCTGCCATTGGGGCATATAGTTGCCATGAAGGGGTATGTGGTACATGTCAATTTAACATCCATATTAATGCCAGGACCCAGTGTTGCCCATGACACTTTTACCAGTTCCTCTTTGAACCACTTTTAGGAGGTACTAACCACTGCGTACTGGAAAAACCTTTCCAAAAAAAGTCCTGCCAATTTAGAGATGCTCTGATCAAGTGGTCCTTGTTAAAACTGCTTAGATACTTAAGCGTGCACTTTGAACCAGTTGCTGTATAATTTATCCCACATCCTGGACAGGAGACACCCTAATCAAAGTAAATCTGTCAGAATAAATGTTAGTTACTTTTCCTGTCAGTGGTTTTGATGTCATGGTTGATCGGTGTATTTATACTTTTTTTGTTAATGGACTTTTGCTGTTTGAACCAACTAGGGAAGAAATGTTCTCACTTCTTTGCAGGGCTCTCAGTACTATATTTGAGGGTGTGTGTGCAAGAGCCTGTGTAACTTGAGAAAGTGCAGTGTCGCACTGAAAATTCCCAAACTTTCAAATGTATAAAGATACAATCTATGTGTGGGTGGGATTAATCCGTCACAGCTGTTGTTACACTCTGGCCCTACTCTCTGTCCCCTTGGTGCATGCTGGCCTGCACATTTTCTATTGCCCACTCCATCTTAATTGTTTCATAATTGTTATTAGTATCACTCCGGAAAGCCAAAAAGGTTTATGATTTGTATGAACAGTAGTTTACTTTTATACATTTAACAGCCTTTGACCAGTAGATGGTGCTCAAGTATCACTTTTGATTTATTTGCCAATTGTAATTTAGTCTCATGAAAACTGAACAGTCATGGAATTCAGTTGTAAGTGAGTAATTAAGATCTGACCTGCAGTGTTTGCTTTTTGGGAGTGCACATGGTGCAGGGGAGTCCCTATAATGAGTGAATTCTTGCCTCTTCAGCCTGCTGATGCCGCTTTTGTAATAGTACCCTGCTGGGGCTTATCTACAAAGCCAAGAGCTTATGCAGAGCTGATGCCAGAGACTCGCAGGCACCACGTTTGTGTGTGTGAGTGTTGGGTGCTATCTTCAGTCTTACTAAATTATAGTTCAAAAATATGCTTATGTGTGTCCCTATTACTTATATGTTATAACCCAAGCAATACAAATATATTAACGCATTACTTTTAACATGAAAACCTATACATTTTAAAAGCTAAAAAAGTGCTCAAATTATTTAAGAAAAGTATTGGTATAATTAGACAAAATAAACAAAAGTATAGACAAATGTATTTGTATATTATTATAATACATATTTATTGAAATTTTCTCAATCAATACATGTTTAGTGCAATAATAATTTTTTTGTGAATCAAACAAACATTCAGGTCAATGTTAGCTCATATAATATCGCTACATTACTAGTCATATCTTTTTGCTCTTAGCCTTTAGTATAAACACACACAAACTGACAGGTCTCTATTAAAAAACTTTTATTTGAAACTGATTACAGATTTTTCAGCTCTAATGTTACATTTACCCCCTCCCTTCTCTAACCTTCCACAGCTGAAGGGACACATGGTGTATTTCCCCTTGGGAGTGTGAAGGTTAGGTTGTGTGTGTGTGTGTGTGTGTGTGTGTGTGTGTGTGTGGTGGGGACATCTGAAAAGCTTTCCTTTTCCAAAATAACATTTAAACCCAGACATCACCAGACCACATGAGTTAGTCACTCAAAGTTCAACTGCAACTACCACTAGCAATTTTTGACATACAGCTGTAAATGAGGATAATCCAGGTTGCCAATTGAATTCTTTCAACTGCATGTCCGATCTAAAGCAAGCAGATTTTTGTGTTCGGGTTACTGCCACAACTTATATTCTCAGCTTGAAAGTGGTTATATTCACTGCCTACATAGTTTCCAAATAGGGCAGGTGATTGTGGTTAGATGCGTAGGTGTCTTGTCACTCAATCACGGTATTGACACTCACCTCATTTTCTGCTCAGAATTTCCACTTTTTTCTTTCCTTTTTCCTGATCTCTCTCTATGTCTATCCCTCTCTTTTCATTTCACTTGTTATTCATTTATCCTTAAGTTAGGTCTGCCATTTTGTCAGTCACTTCTGGAAACTTCTTTTGCTCAGGCCTTCAACAGAGAGCCAACAGCCCACAACTGAAACCAGTCTCCACACACACACACGCACACACACAAACCCAATCTAGACAAGAGAGTAGACATCAGACTAAAAAAAGCACCTGACAGTTCCACTAGAATCACTTCCGCTCTATGACAGCTTAAACCAATAATCTACATGCAGATATCCAGGGCACACACGCTTAGAAATACACACACACACACACACACACACACACACACTCACACACTTGGCTTGTCAATCTAACAACCTCTTGCTCACTAATGAAAAGAGCACTTGAATGTGTGTGTTGGGTGTGTGTGGAGCTTAGCAGTTGTTGCCATCATTCAGCCAGTGTATGTGTGTACATGTATGTGTGAGTGTGTGTTCAGGCCTGTTGTGGGGGGGAGCAGGCGTCATGCTCCATAAAGCCGCTCTGATACTTCAAGTTTACTGTTACTCCGACACATACTGTCTACAGGACACACACTTATGCTCTTACCGCTTCTCTCTTGCTTAAGGTTTTGATTTTGGTATTTTTGATGCATGACCTGAAACTTCTTTGACGTTGTGGACACTATGATAACCGAAGAGGCTCCTGGAGGTACGTGAACAAAAGAGCTTAATACATGAGCATGACGCTGAGCAATGTTTGTATGTGAAGAGATAATGGTGTGTGAAGCAGTAATGGTAATGATTTTAGGTTAAACTCTTGTGCCAATGGTCCACGTCATGACCGTGTTAAAAGATCCCTAAAGGCGACTGACAGTTAAAAAGAAGCAAAAAGCTGCTGACAGCCTTAATGTGCCATTTTAAACCATGTGTTGAAATGGCAATTCATGTGAAATGACCGAATTCAGTCCATGCTTGGTATAGTGGACAGTACCGTTACCTGACACACACACGACACTGGGGTACAATCCCCTCTCAGCACAAGAACACAGTGACACACCAGTAAGTGTATTTGGGCATGACCTAGCATTACATTTTCCTAAACTTGTAACGTGATTTAACTGCAAACTGCCCTTGATGTAAGTGCAAATGCATGAATCTCTTTTAATCTTCATGTGAATCAAAAGGTTGACAGTTACTCAAAGTGCTCTTACAACAAAATGGGCAGTTGCTAAAGCACCTGGGGAGGTACATGAAAAAATATTTCAAAACTATCATTTGTGAAAACTGACCTTATGCTGCAGATAGGAATTAGGTAATCAAATGCTGGAGTATTCCTTCATTATAGTGCTGGTGATTAGAAAAGTGCAAAGCATGGTAGAGGACAAAACGAGTACATGAAAACTGCTTGAAAGCTGCTTAATTGATGGCTTAGTGACAGCTAGCTGTCATAAACCTGTCTTCAGTCCCTTTACCAAGTCCTGTTTCTCACTTTCACTCATACACGCAATGTAGCTCTTACCCACCAAAATGTAAACAACGGTCTGCCACAGTCATAACCTTTTTGCTCCAATCTCTGTCTACCTATTTTGCATCTTGACAGTTTTTATGTCTCTCTAATGTTAATCATTAATGGTTCTGTCATTCTTTTGAAATATGACAACAATTACCCACATTAAACATTAACACGACTTTATCATTATTCGTCTGTTGGGTCATAGTCTCAGACATGCAGTCTGACTCACGGCTCAAGCAGGCGTGGTTCACACACACCTGTTCGCATCCAAAAGAATGGAATGTCTGACTAGGAGAAAGCCTACGAATATCGATAGTTCATGTTTGTAGTGTTGTAAAGTATGAGAAATTCAGAGAAAGGTCAAAGCAGGAAAAAGTTAATGTACTCAGATTTAAAGAAATATAAAAGATATAAACCAGGCTTATTTGGCCTCATATGTAACAGTCTACCAATAATCGGCAGCATCTCCGAACCTATTTGTAACATCTTAAATTTGTAGATTTGTGTGATCCAGTGCCAGTGGTGGACTTGAGCGAAGTGTGCACAAAAAAAAAACAACATTCACTAAAAGCCCCAGTGAAATGACAGCACCCCTGGCAAAACTGTGTGTTAAACATACATCACCTGTATCTACCTTTACATGTCAGTCCTAAGGAAAGATTTCACATCTAACAAATCCAGTATGTCCCAATCATGCTATGACAAGTATGTGGGCAAACGCAAAAGCCAACAAATTTCATGGTAAACTGATTTAAGTACTGATTTCTCACATTTCCTTGTTTTTGTGGAATATTCTCACGACTTTCCTCTTAAAGGCCCAGTTACTGAATGTCTTTGAAGAAGTGAGACTCAGTGTTAAATACCTATATGGGTTCTCTGCCACCATGGACTGTATAGTAGCTCAAACATTTCAGGTTAGTGTTAAACAGAAATAGATGTTTTAAACAGAAATATATTGTGTTTGAAGCAACAATTCAGCTCATAAGGAGAGATAGGAATAACAGCGAAGTAGGTAAGTTTACAGATCAGAAATTGATATGGCTAGAACTCTTTTTAACTAATATTGCTGACATTCCCTGTCATCTGTAATTGATGCTGTTATCATTGCCATTTAACAGCAATATGAGTTACTACTTATTATAAAATAGTAATTACAGGCATTGCTTTAGAAAATAACCATAAAAATGAAATTTGAGTTGTCTGGATGCACTTTGTGATAAAGCACTAGCAGGTAAAGTCTTTAGAGTTACTAATTCAGGTAAAGCAAGACTTGTGGATATATATTTTGCCCTGTTGTTGACTCTGTGAGACTGTTAAGAAAAGGGTAATAAATACCTCCTCCTTGCTGTTTCCCTCTCTCCTTCTTCTCACCTGTACGGAAGTGTGTGGAGAAGGCAGGGCAGGTAAGAATGTTCTCTTCAGGTGAGGGCAGCCTGTTCCCAGCTCTGCTCCACACTCCACGTAGTCCTTCTTTCATTCTCTGAATAAAACGACAAAAATATGCACATACTTTCTCCCTCACGCAGCGACCTTGAGGACTAATGGGGATTGTTTTAATGAGCCTGCTTCTTCAGTACTGGCTTAGCACCGTCGAAGGTAAGACTGGAAACGTTTCTTCACCGCTTTCACTCCCATAAATCAAGCAGAGTTCAGCCCTTACCTTGGAGTTTTTTTTCTTTTCTTCATTATTTGACCTTCTTCCATAAGCCGTGATTATCTTCAGCTTTATGCCTGTGTGTTGTCCATGAACTTGACTGGACTTGACCGTGTTGGCACCCCTTTTCTTTTTCTGTTTTCTGTTTGGTAGTATCGTGTGAATGCTTCGTTTCGTGACAGTGAGGTAAACCGCATTAACAAACCGCGTCTGTCTTGTCTTTTCCTGTTTTTTTGTTTTGTTTTTTTTACTGTTTGGCTCTCAGGGACGTGCTCGGCGCTCACGTGCGACGCGTGCGTGCAGGTGGGGCCGCAGTGCGCGTGGTGCACGCTGCAGGTAAGATACCCCGATGAAGCTTAACCTTGATGTAAGCTTAATCAGAATAGCAAGTGTGATTTACGATTAGCACCAGTGGAACATTCTGGGTATTTTTCGCTGGATTACACATAGTAGAGAACACGGTTCCACGCTATTTTAAATTAGAATAGTCTGACATTTTCAGTTTCTGATCTATAATACACACATCATTAGTGCAACAGATCTTAGACTCCTTCCTTCCTCCTCTCTTCCAAATGCAAATTCTCTCTTGTCATAAACAAACAGGTACTGATCAGCAGTTAGATCATATTTGCTCCTGCGCTGTAATACTCTTGCTGTTAGACTGTACGTTGCTTTGTCAAGCTGTGATACTGAGACCAGAGCACACTTAGCTCTCTCAGTAACATGAGGAGTGGGGATGCTGTCTGAGCAGATAAGACTTCAGTAGGTTTTTGAAGATAGAGAAGATTCTGGTGCTCTGGCCGGCTTAGGCAGCTCATTCCACCAGCAGACAACCACAAAAGGAGAAGAGTCTGGGTTGCCTTGTGTGTAGGAATGGCAGAGCCAGACAATGGTCCTTGGAGGAGTGGAAGGAGCGAATAGGAACCTAAGGCAGAATGATAGGACTCAGGTTGCTGGGTGCAGACCCAGCTATCACTCTGTAGGTAAGCCATGGGTAGCCAGTATAGGGCAATCGGCAGACAGTAAAATCTCACATTCAGCTTTCAACAGTAAAATAATTCATTTGGCAGTTCATTTAGATTGATAATATCGATGAAGAAGCAGACTTTTTTTTTATTTCTTAGGTAGTGTATACAGAGATCTGATGCTGTTGAGAGCTCCATCACTTATTTGTGCTTTTTCTGTTTGGGCAGAACTTTACAGGCGAGCGCTGCGGCACGCTGGAGGAGCTGACCGAGCGAGGATGTGAAGAACAGATTGAATTCTCTGTGACCCACATGGAGCTGCTCGAGGACGAACCTCTGGGCAAGAGAGCGACGCATGTTAACGAGTCTTACATCGCACCGCAGAGGATGGCACTTAGACTGAGACCAGGTACTCCCTCTGATACTTTAGCTACACCATAAGGGTGCGTAGAATTACGGAGTCGGTTCCCCCGTTTGCAGCTTCCACAAGATTCTGGAGCTTCTGTGGGAAGTCTGTAGAGCATTTATGAAATCAGTCACTGATGTTGGAGGTTAAGGCCTGGCTCATAGTCCCAATTCCAGTTGTGGTTGGGATTGAGGTCAGGGCACTATGTGGCCCAGTCAAGTTTTTCCACATTGAACTCATCCAGCCATGTCTTTATGGCACGGTCATGCTGCAATAGAAAATGCCCTTCCTGTGTCCACAAAGTTGGAAGGATGGTGTTGTCCAAAATGTATTGGTAGGCAGAAGCATTAAGATTGCCCTACACTGGAAGTAAAGGGCCACCTGAATGCAGTAGTGGTGTCCCAATACTTTTGTCCTTATAGTGTACCATTCTGTTGGTGTAAAACATTCTAATGCTTTTCTATGGAGACTACACCATTCCATAAGAATGGTTTATGCCAATAGCCAGCAGGATGTTTACGAGAGTGTAATGTCACTCAGTGGCAGGTGTTGTTGGGTTAGGAGGGTACAAAGCCCCATCAGTACTGTGTGCAACTGTTTTCTCTGGAGCTTTGGGATGAGTTGGAGAGTTATCGTTTGTGATCCAGGACTAATCACCCAACATCAACACTTGACCACACTAATGCTCTTGTGGCTGCAATCAAATCCCCACTGAAGTGTTCCGGCTCCTAGACCTAGCGTAAAGCCTTCTCAGTGGAACAGAGGCAGTTACTGGAGTAAAGGGGGGGCAAACTCTCTAATAATACAATGCTGGGTCAGCAGGGGTCTACCTTTAATCCATTTATCTGCTAAAGAAACTGGGCCAATTAAAAGTGGGATGAAAGTGCGCTTTGCTCAAAGTGGGTTTAAGTGCAACAATCTCATCATTAAAAATCTGACCCCCCCCCCTTGTGTACACCATAAAACAGATTTAATTCCACACAAGCATTTATACATTAGTAATATTCCTTTACCCAAAAAACAAGATAATTAATCTCAAAAACCTCTTCTTTTTGTGCCCAAACTCAGCCCCATGGATAGGGCAGTATATGTGCACCAGAAACATCTGTAATATTTGCCAACATGACAATCCAAGATAACAGGCCTACGCGTTTTGTCCTTGAGTGGCAGGAATGAAATGCCTTTGAGCTCTGTAAGTGGGCTATTTTAAGCTCATTGTATGCTTGATGAGTAAAGTTGTTGTCAACATCTCGAAATCTTACCTTTTATTGTCTTTCCTTAGTGCGAACCCCACAAACTCCACCAACATGTAAAAAAAACCAAAACTTTAATCACACACCACCATCACTGTGCTAGAAACATGTATAATATTTGCTTATTTAAGAAACCAAGAAATCACACCTATGCTTATTGTCATTTGCAAACAGGAATTAAAGCTATGAAAGCAGATTTGATTATTTTAGACTTACAGGGTGAATAAAATCAGTGTCAGAATCCCAAATCTTTCTTTTTCTTGTGAATTGCATATTAAGAGTGTTGTCTGTACTGCAAGGGCTGATTCTTGGATAATGGTTTGATATGCCTGTGGGTTGTTGAGTGTCCCCTGTGCATAACTGAAGTTGCTGTTTCTTCTTTTTTGGTTTACCAGGAACTCAAGTGACGTTCCAAGTAAAAGTGCAGCAGCCAGAAGACCATCCGGTGGATATGTATTACCTCATGGATCTATCAGCTTCTATGTTTGATGATCTACAAATGATTAAACACCTGGGATCTACTCTTTCCAAAGAAATGGCCAATCTCACTAGTAAATTCAGATTGGGGTTTGGTTCCTTTGTGGAGAAGCCAGTTCTGCCCTACATCAAAATAACCCCAGAAGAGTTGCAGAACCCATGCAGGTAATGCTGTTGTGACACATTAGTAGCAGATCATGTCAGTTTTCTGTCATAAAGGATAAAAACATACATTCTCTTTGTTTACATTAAAGGGGTATGTATTCACACGTAGAAGCACACTAACTCTTTAAGTCTGTTCGTGAGTCCATACTTCATCTCTAATTCCATGCATTGCATATTATTTTCTTAGCAGTTGCCAAATAATGTATAATAGGAACTGAATATTAATGTTATATATATTTTTTGAACAAAATAGTTTTTTTTGGGGGGGGGCGGGGGTACTATTGTGTCATTTTCGCCTTTTCAGATTTTCTAAATGATACTCAGCATGGCAGCCAGTAAGAACACAGTAATAAAAAAGAATGGTGGTTGGAAAATGGTCAAGTGAGAAATATTTTTTGGGTATAGGAAAATTGCTACACAAGAAAGCGCACTGTAAGATTATTATCTGAAAACATTCTGCACTGTGAAAGACTAACATGACATAAATATCAGTCTTAATAAAGAGTATTGCATGGTATGCCTTTATTCTGTTTTATTCAGGAGCGTTGATTATGATTGCCTACCAACATTTGGATACAGACACATACTTCCCTTAACAAGCAGTATGGAGGAGTTCAACAAAATCATTTCCATGCAGCGTGTCTCAGGCAACAATGACATTCCTGAGTGCGGCTTTGATGCCATCATGCAGGTGGCAGTGTGTGGGGTGAGACACTGTTTCGTAGAACTCTGTTTGGCGCCATGCATGCACATGCAACCGGACCCCAGCTTTTGTGAAAAGAGGCCATTTTGTGTCCCTCCCATTTGACCTCATGTGAAATATCTCCCCTAGGACAAGATTGGCTGGCGGAATGATTCCATGCGCCTGTTAGTGTTTGCGAGTGACGCAGACTCTCACTTTGGAATGGACAGTAAAATGGCTGGTATTGTGATCCCTAACGATGGCCAGTGCCACCTTGATGGCAACAATGAATATTCCATGGCAGGCCACTTGGTAAGGCGAAGGCTGCAGTCTCTGAACTGTTACTTTGAAAAGCTTGTTAATCTGAATCAAAAAGCTTTATTGATCACAGAGAAATTGCTTAGGTTGACTTTATATTAGTAGTATGAGTAGTACTATTAAATATTAAGTATTATTTTACAGGCTATATGAGACATGATAAGATTAAATCATTTTCCTGACTTAATTCCAGTTTGTGTCGTTGCCATGCTCTCAGTTTTGATCTTTGTTCAGGAGTACCCAACCTTAGGACAGCTTATAGACAAGCTGGTGGAAAACAACATCCTCCTCATATTCGCAGTGACGGTGAATCAGAAACAGAACTATGAGGTAAACCCAAGCCCACACAGGGACTTTCAGGTTTAAGTTTATTCATTTCAAGAACACTGAAACCTAAAATGGAATGTTTGTGTCTGTATGCATGAAATTTGAGAATCCCCTCAGAGAAAGGGGTTGTTGTTTGTGTTAGGGAGGACAGGTTAGATGGTGCGATGGTGTGCCGTATTCAGTTCTGCTCAAGACATGCTCAAACATGACCCATCACACCATCAATGTTTAGCAGGAATGAAAGAATGTTTCTTTTCTAAGATCTCTTTTGTAGACCTATGCTCTTGTTTCTGTCTCCTTATTAGGCACTATGCCTCAGTATCAGATATCCTATGCTAATCTTAATACAGGCAGTGCAGAATTATTAGGCAAGTTGTATTTTTGAGGAATAATTTTATTATTGAACAACAACCATGTTCTC
>JBBPDH010000036.1:13494631-13516115 GCA_037974565.1 Clupeocharax schoutedeni | reverse complement strand
TACCTTGCTCAGGGTACCTCAGCAGTGCCTAGCGGACTTGGGAATCGAACCTGGACTTTCTGGTCGCAGGGCGAATGCCCTAACCACTACGCTACCAGCTGCCCAAGCTGAAATATCAGAACAATACATTTCATGAAACCATAGGTGTATAGCAATATCATAATACATTTAATGAAACATTAAGTGTGTAACACTGGAACATCAATCTTGGAATGAAGTTTTAAAGGTTTGGGAATCTGTATTTGTGTGCTCTTCTGATGCATTAAACATGTACCAGGTAAATAAAAATTGTCAGCAGCAGCCCTGACTCTGATCCTCTGTATACGTTGTGGTTGTTGCAGGCTCCTCTGCATCTGAACTGATGTTGCAGTGCACTCCAGAGGGCATCAGACTACAGTGCTACATGAAGTACTACACAGAGGAAATGAAGTCCAGCTGGTTCCATAAGTATGCCCTAGCTGCACCTGTTAATCTAATACTGTTAACAAAACCCTTGGCATCTATTCATGCTTGTAGTGGCATAGATCAGACACGCGCCATAACAAAATCAATCTCCTTGAATAAACTTGAAAACATCACGTGAATAATACTGCTTCTGGCATGAGCGGTTACTGTTTTGGCATAGTGTTAGGAACAATCATAACATCAGAATTATTTATACATAAAGTTAATTGTTTTTCTGTTTTTTAAGGGAGAGTAAGATTGCCTCTTCAGAAAAGATGAGGATTGGAGGCACATCTGAGATGGCCTGGATGCAGATCTGTGAGCCAACTGATAAGGAGAAAGGACATTACACTATTGAGATCAATGATGGAAACACCTCCCATACTCGTACCTTCGACCTCTCTGGACAAGGCAAGTCAATACTACATCATTTAATGATTTTAAACACAGGCCCATAACTTGGCTTCCTCTATCATTCTTTCATTTGATCCAGTTACATTTTATTCAAAGTGTCTGCCACATTATTAGTGATTCATTTGGAACAGATGCTTTTTGCGGTAATACAAGGGTATCTGCTCTGTAGCTGACAATACTGGACTCCATTTATTGCATGGTATTGTTTCCCAAAATAATTGAAGACTGTATTAAAGACTGTGTTCTTGTGTCATCAAAACAGCATACACTGACGCCTATGCAGAATTCCAAAGACTCAAGTAAGAGAAACATACATACAGATATGATACATACTTATTTTTCTAGTCATTATTGACAGCCTGTTAATGATTTTTCTAATTGTCTTGGTTTCTTTTTTTCAGGGCCGCTGCCTTTGCAGAGAAGAGTAAGTATTACAGCAGAAGAAAATGTTGAGCATACTAGGAAGATGTATTTTAGGTTTGTTTAAACTAACCATCCCAGTTAGCTCTTTAGTGATTCTCAGCTGAATATTTTGATCAAATGTGCAACCGGCTGCTTTAAGTACATGTGTATCAGACAACAGTAAAAGGTGTATGCATTTTCCAAAATGTCTCTTCTCTTCCTCTGTAGACCGTGGCAGAGTAGTGGGTGGCCTACCAGATGTTGTGACCATTATGGAGCATAAGGTAATGTTTTTCTTGCATGTACTTTAGTAACTGTGCATGTTTTGTAACCAATGAAGACTAAGCTCACACCTAAACTAGATTACAGATTACTGTACATTAAGTTATACTTTGTTGATTCGCATTCTTATCAATTACATTTATAATAATAATAAATATTTACTATAGTTTTTTAGTAATCTAATTAGTGCAAGTACACCACCATATTAACTTTTTAAAAACCTTTGTAGACACTGAGCCTGACATGTACAGTGTGGGGCGACCCGCAGCCAGAGGTCACCTGGTTTAAGAACGAGCAAGAAGTTGTGTCTGATAGCCACAACCAGATTTCCTTTGAGAGTGGCAAGTTCGCTAGCCTGACCATCAAGTGTGTCACTGTGGAGGACTCGGGCAAGTATAGCATCAACGTGCGGAACAAGTACGGAGGTGAATTTGTCGAGATCACCGTCAGTGTCTACAAGCAGGGCGATGACATCCCTGAACCCAAACTGGGACAGATGTCTAGACCTACCCCTCCACCCAAAACACCTGCACCACCCTCCAAACCTCAAACTCCTGCCCCATCCATGAAGACATCCACTCCTACTCCACCTCCGTCAGTGAAAACTCCAACTCCCACTTCCCCTCAATCCGTAAAGTCTCCAACCCCAACACCAAAATCTCCAACCCCAGCACCAAAATCTCCAACCCCACCCAGAAGTGCCAAGTCCCCCACCCCACCAAGGTTTATGAGGTCCCCAACTCCCACCAAGAAGTAAAGAAATGCTTTTGGTGCAAAAGATATGTTTCAAATATTGATATTGCAAACATACAGTGCTTGATAACATTATAAATGCTGACCCCCATATTAGTTTGTGGTCTTTTATGGAAAAAGCTAATAAATCAATTGCTTTTTGACTCATTGACACAATTCTGAATGTATGCCATGTTTAAGAGAGCTCAGAATTTGGTATTTATTGTATCTGCCTTAAGAGAAAATTGTAAAACATATGGTCAGCATAACTTGCAATTTTGTGTTCTATGTTGCACTCACCAAGCTGAAAATATAAAGATTATCAAACTGAAACTAAAAGTTGCTGTTTACTCTTTGCAAATGGCATCACTGTCTGTTTCATCTTGTTGAGTAGCTTTCTAATGCTTTGTGTTGGCAATAAAAACAGTTATGAACCTCCCTCAGTGGGATTTCTTCTTGCATTTTGAGAGTTTCGGTTTTCATATCTTTGGTAGTAGAAGTAACACCTCCAAACCCACTCTTCAGCAATGAATCTGGGCTGTGAATGAAATACAACTGTGCATTAAACTATGAATTTCTGACACACAATACCCATATGGGTCATCTAAGCTTTTATTTCTTGTAACTGCATCATTAATTATGACCATTCATTTCAGATACATGTGTATGTACACATTGTTCTCATTCCATTCTGCATCACAAGACTTAATTCATCAGACTGAAAATCTGTCTAGATGAAATACTCAAGGCCTTTGTTCCGGTCTGCATCAAGCTCCTGTGTCTCAATCTCAAGGCGTTTCATGGCAATGAAATACTGCACAAATGGCTCGCCGAGTGCCCCACGAATCACGCTGTCTTCTGCTAGGGCCTCTAAAGCATCCTCTAGTTTAACTGGGACAGCAAACTGCTTCTGCTGGGCTGGAGCTCTGTTAAGACTCTGTTCAGTGCTGAGGTTACGCTTAATACCATCAAGACCAGCAGCTATTGTGGCTGCCAAAACTATGTAAGGATTTGCCATTGCTGAGCCAAGCCTGTTTTCAACGTGGGTCTCCCGTCCACCATGGACTTTCACATTAAAGGCACAGCTGTTATCATTGCAGCCACAAGTTGCATAGAACGGGTGCTTTGAATCTTTGCCTTTAGTAAGCTGACTGCGGCAGCCAATCCCTGGTGCCATTAAACAGCTCAAAGCTGGTGAGTGGTGGAGAAGTCCAGCAAGCCATTTCCTGCCAATATCAGATAGCTCCCCATTGCCTGAGTGGAAGAGACTTCTCCTGCCGTTGGCATCCCATATGCTATGGGAAAGAAATCCTGAATTGTAAATTACATCATCGGTGAGAAATGTGGCAATGTAGTTATACTTCCTGGCCATCTCTTTAATTCCAGTTCGAAAGGTAAAGGCACCATCAGCAGCCTCGATTCCAAACTTAGGCTTGAAGCAAATCGCCATCTGTCCTGGACCACTGGCAGAAGAAAAACTGTCCACATCAACACCCATGTGGTACATCCCTCTCACCAGTTGTTGAAGGAAGGGCAGATCATGATTGCTCAGCAAAGTAGTGGCAGGGAAAAAAACGACTTTAGGGCCCATCCGCTCTGGAGCTCCTAAGATACAGCATTCATATGTGAAAGAAGAATGGAGGGAGAACCCCATGTTTTGAAGCTGACCAAGCATTAGCTTAGCAATGAGGCGAGGAGAGGTGCGCAGTGGGGTCCCTGTGATAGTACAAGGATCACAAATTATACGAGCAGTGTGTTCAGCCCAAGGAAGGACTCGAAAGGTGTAGAGATCAGGGATCAGAAGAACATCACTACTAAAATTGGCAGCTGTCGGATGATCAACCTCATTGTCTTTGGGACTCAATGTCAGCTCCAGATAGCTTCTAGGCATGGGCACACCATATACAGCTTTTTCCTAAAATAACAGCAGAATGATTATTATCTTGATAGATTAATAATATAGCAACAATAATAAACATGGATTTATGGAATCATTAAAACAAATTCTATTGATTAAGAAGGAAGTTATTTACATGAAAGAGGCGAGCCGGGACCGTCTTAGATCTGGACACACCATGGAGATCTGTTGCTTCAAATCGAACAAAGCCAATGTTCTCACGGGAAATTTGTTGCTTTATATGTTCAACCTCAGAAATGAAGTTTTGAGCACCATGAGATTCAGCCTGGGAGCCATCTTTGTTATCTAGGGGGCATATACAAATGGCTATCATGAAATTTTAAGAGAAACAATAAAGTAAACTTCAAAAAACAATTTGATTTTATAAGGAATTCTAAGACGTAGTAGATATTCCAAATTACACACTAACCTGTCTGTGATGTCCAAGTGTCTACCCAGTGGGTTCTTTCACTGGTGGGTGACCTCAAACCAGACCGCCTGTTTGTATGACCATCAGTCCTAGATGATGCACCAGAATCCCAGCCAGATGAAGCGCCATCTCTTGGTCTTGAGACACTTCTACTACTTGAAAGAATGGGTTTGAAAGTTGTGAAAGATTTAGATGGTACTTCATCTGGTCTGCAATCCACCCTCTGTCCAGGTGTGTGGCTGTGGGGGCTAACTGTTTGGCCTGCATCCCTCTCTCTTGCACTCAGTAGGGAGCTCTCTCTTAATAGACTCTTTAGTTCCTCCATTGTTTGTTTAGAAACACCTCCTTCTGTGGAGGGCTGGTTACCCTGGTGGTCCTTTTCACTCCAGTCATCGTTACTGGGATATCCCCGATACTGGGATTCAGTGAAGACAGTGGGGCGGCAGTGTGGGCCGATAGAAATGACGGTAGGGTTATCAGTGGAACTTGGAGCAGAAAAATTTGTCTGGACTATCGGCACAGGAGTCCCTCTTCTATCCCATTCTGAAGAGGCTACGTGTTTACCACTTACTTTTACTCCCTTCTTTCTGGCATGGCTCAAATTGCCTCCATCTACTTGGTCCGAGTCCATGCAGGCTGTCTCCTAAATAAATGCAAGTTCATTATCATGATATAGTATAAAATCATTCTTACCAATTTTTCTAATTACTAATCCCATTGTGGGTAAAATTCAAATTCAAAATAAAGTACAAATATCACTAAATACAAAGAAATCTAACTGTACCTTTTCTCCAGATTCTTCCATCATGTCTTCAATTCCTTAATCCTACTGGTGTTAAAATGTCATAAGCTCCAGGTTAAAACAAGATCTGTGGCTGAGCACACCTTTTATAGAGCACTGATACAATGCTGACTGATTGGAACTTTCCCTCTGTGCTCCTCTCCATGTGTCCAGAGCAATGTGGTGTACACATCTAAAAACCTATTCCTGAACTACATGCTATTCCTCTCACTGGCCAAACCCATGAGCTGTCTAGGCTGTTCAGTGACCTATTGTGCAGGTAGCGGTGAAAACAATGCAGTGCATCAGCTCTTTGCACAGGCCACTAAACATTATTTGTCAAACTTTCTAGAATGATGTATTTCCAAACAAAGAGACAGAAAATTACACAACTGATATCTTCTCAGTAATGTAGATTTCAGATACAGTGTCATTCATTTAAATACATAATGGCATTACTGCACTGGATGTGCCTTGAAGAGTGTTTCACATAACTGGCACAGGGACCCCTGTGTGCTAAATATTGTACAGTGTCAATGCATGGCTTTGCCAAGCTTGTCATAATAAACTACATCAACTAAGGTACAGGGACACACCTTTTTTCGGGGTTTGGACTAGACCCCTTACATCTGTTGAAGGGCTGTCTTAATACTTCAGCATACCAAGACATTTTGGACAACACCAAGCTTCCAACTGTCTATACCCAGTTTAGGGAATTACCTTTTCTATACCATTATGGCCCCAGAGCTGAAAGCAAGGTAAGACATGGTTGGATGAGTTTGGCATAAAAGAACTTGTCTGGCCTGCACAAAGCCCTGATCTTAACCCCACAAAACACGAACTGGAATGGAAATTCTGATGCAGGCCTTCTTGATCAGCATCAGTGCCTGACCTCATAAATGCTGTGCAGAATGAATAGGCACAACTTCCCACAAAACACTCCAAATTCTTGTGAAGAGTGGAAGCTGTTATAGCTGCAAAGGGGGGGTAGGCAACTCCATATTAAAGTTTATGTAGTTTAATGCAATGTCACCCTGTTGTAATTGTCAGGCGTCCCAATACTTTTGTGCATATAGTGTTGTGATAAGGTGATTGTGTTGATCCACGTGAACGTATGATAAGAAATGGGAATTGATTGGGATCAAGACACATGAAAAATCTATGCTGTCATTTACTACGTAGACAAAGTACAGAAGCGATGTGACCTGATTTAGTGAAACGCGTCCCTCCCCTACTTCCAGGGTGCGGCTGCTGCAGGCACGACTAGGCTAGCTGTAACTGGTTGGATCCGAGAGAGAGTCCCTCATTAGACACGACGCTCTCGCTGCGGCTGTATGGTGAAAACCCACTTCAAATATTTCACGGCTTTCTTGGGACCGGCTTTATGGTTAAGCTACAATCTTCAATGAGTAAGCATATTCCAGTAAGTAGAGAAAACACGTTTAATAATATGGTGCTTTTATAAATGACATGTTTCCTTATTTTTCTGTTTTATGATAGTCGTTTGCCTGTTTTCAAAACGAGGTCATTGTGTTAGCTCCAAAGCTAACTAGCCCAGCTTCTAAGCGATAACGACCCGAACAAGCGAGCGTGCTGTTTGAAATGTTATTCTTTTCGCTTTTTTGGTATACTTGTCCTGTACACATTTCTGACAGATTTATTAGTTATTATAGCAGCAGCTTGATATGTTGGTTAGCTTCCAAGCTTTGTGCTTTAGCCTAGCATCCTAGCTAAGATTAGTGCAGATGTCAGTCGAGCCGGAGGATTAGTCTTGGGTGAAAATGATGCTTGTACGCGGGAGCAAAACAGTAACTCGGAGGTTTTAAGTAGAAAATGGTGTAGTCAAGTAAATGTTTAATCATGATTATCAGTGTTTTCGCATCACATACATTGGGCCCGACGTTAGCTTTCTTGCCGCATTTACCAATCTGAGTTAGCTAGCTGGGTTAGCACTTTCTCCCTCTATTTTCCTGTATCTGCTTCTTTGTGTCGCCGCTTACCAGCCGGCTCTGCGTTTTGTGTAGTTTCTAGTTTGCTTGCTGGTCTCCAGCTAACATGACCTATGATTCCTTAAATTAATTAAAAAATCCTCTGCCTAGCTCATCATAGTCCTCCCTAACGGGGATTTAACATCACCTAGAAATCCGGATGAGATAATAAACTCAGGTTTCGACCAGGAAGATTAATCTCTTGTCAAAAAAAAAAACCAAATACACGAATTAGTTGAGTAAAATGGTTATTTTTGCAGGAGCAAAACACAACCAGTTTCCTCTGCTATGATTTGAGTCCACACAAGTCCCTTTATGCTTACCCATTTTCACAACAGTGTTGGCATCACTCGTAGATCAAATCAGGTCTATGATGCTCTAGCAGTGGCACCACCCTACTTGTTTATCTGCTTGTTTTTCTGACTCTACTGTCTCTTTGCTTTGTGCCATTACAGCAGTTCTGTGGTGTATTGGGTCACACATTTATGGAGTTTCTGAAGGGCAGTGGAGACTACTGCCAGGCTCAGCACGGCGTATATGCAGACAAGTGAACGTCGAGCCTTGCTACCTCACTGGAAGAGAGACTTGTGTGAGTGGTTTAACGTTGGCGGGATCGGACACGGAAAGCAGGCGTCCACAGCAGCCAGGCCGGTCTGGATGGGGTAAAAAGTCTCCAGAAGTGCACTGCCCTCGTTGGCCCTCCGTCTCCTCACTCACCCGAGGACCAGCCTTTTTTAATTAATTGTTTTGTTTTTTCTTTTTTACTCTCCTCAAATTTTCATTTTCTTTATTTTTCATTCCTGACATTTGCTGTTTATACCATCCTTTGGGTGATCATTTTTTGACACTCTGTGGCAGATTTTCATTTTTGGGCTGGTGAAGGTTCCTCTCATTTTGGTAAAATTTGGTTTATTTTTCATTGTCAACAATGGCCCGTATGAATAGACCTGCCCCTGTGGAGATCACCTATAAAAACATGAGATTCCTCATCACTCACAACCCCACAAATGCCACTCTAAGTAAATTCATTGAGGTGAGCCTCTGTATATTGCATAATGTTATCTACTCTTAAATGTTTGTTTTGACCAATTAGTTCTGATCAGAGTTGACAGTAAATGAGCACCCTGGAACTTCAGGTATTAGGGTATTGTGTTCCAAAAGTTCACTTGCCAGTATTGTAATTCATCTGTAACTTAACAAAACCCTTATATGTAGTTCTTAGTAATGTGAAAGAGCCATTGTAGTCTTTAAAATGAGGCCTGCTGGATTTTCTCTGCTTTTGAAATGCTTTTTAATATGAAAATCTCATCTTGACAACCATTTGAAAGTGATTTATTGTTTGACAGGAACTGAAGAAATATGGTGTGACAACAGTTGTTAGAGTTTGTGAAGCCACGTATGATGCCAACTTGGTGGCCAAAGAGGGCATCCAGGTTCTGGTGAGTCCAGTCAAAGGTGTAATTTAAATGTATAAATGTGTAGTAATATAGTTGTGAAAAATACAAACACATTGTAGCAGAAGAATACTAGCTAATTTTCTCATTATCTCTCAAATGCTGCAGGATTGGCCATTTGATGATGGTGCTCCTCCTTCTAACCAGATTGTTGATGACTGGTTAAATCTTCTGAGGATTAAGTTTAGGGAGGAGCCAGGCTGCTGCATTGCTGTCCACTGTGTGGCTGGCCTTGGAAGGTAGTGTTCTATAGAAATTGTAATGTTGGAGTGTAGCAGCTGACACATAAACAAACATGGATTCAGTTGTTTTGTATACTTACCTACACTCCTTTGGTGGTGCCAAAGAATAGATTTCCTTCTGGTTCCAAACTAGCAAACGAAGAGAGACCACTGAGGAACTGTCCCCACATACTGCACATTTTTATGGCATGTTGGGTACTGTACCTGACCACAAAGGTGCAGGTTCAAACCCCACTTTCTACCACTGCGTCCTTGAGCAAGACATGAAACCCTCAGTTGCTCCTTGGGCTAGCCCTGTAACTAGTGTTTAAGTTGCTCTGGATAAAGGCATCTGCCAAACCCTCTTTTAATTTCAATTAATTTACATAACGGAGACAACACTGATGGATGAAAACAAAAAGGATGCAAAGCCTTTGTTTTTTATTTCAGTGAGTCAAAGAGATGCAGCATTGCTCAACAAAATACTATATACCATATAACATGACAACATTTCATGCTGAGCCAGTTTAAGCCTGCTCATATAAAGAATTCAGAGGGTAATTCTCAATTAATCAGAATCAGAAAACTTTATTTATCCTGGAGGAAATTGTTCAAATTAAGTCCAAGACTTAATACATGTCCAAGACATAATTAGGTGCTAGTTTGAAGATCAAATGTGATCTTGAATTTTATATTGTCAGATAGTCCGACGTGAATGGGGAAAAATCTTTGTAATCTGTGCGTTTTCATTTTAATGGCAAACTATATCTGCAGATTTCTCAGAATGGTGTTTCAAGATAAAACTTACAAAACCTTTTGAATTCTAAAGTTATATTACTTACATACGAGAGTTGTGTTTTGCTTTTGCATTTGATAGCCCAACTGAGTACTTTTAGGGTATTGAACTAATATTATACAGGTGTGCTGTTTGCCTTTCTGTGCGTGCAAGTTGCACAGTACAAGTTTGGATGTTTTTTGGGGGATTTTTTCCACACACCAGTTAGTAAAGGATCTATATGCACTGTTTTTGTGCTTTGTTCCCATAGAGCTCCAGTCTTGGTTGCACTTGCTATGATAGAGTGTGGAATGAAGTATGAAGATGCTGTCCAGTTTATCCGACAGTAAGATTTGTTTTTTTATGTCAGTACTACCTATTAAATCTTTCAAAACTACTTTAAATCCTGCATTTAGTGCAATTTTAAACAAAAGAATACTGTCATTTGATACTACCAGAAGCAAGAAATGCAGTACTGTGGAATTTAAAAAGTTTACGAATGCTATCTGCTTTGAACGTCATCAGGAAACGCCGTGGGGCATTTAACAGCAAGCAGCTCTTCTATTTGGAGAAGTATCGTCCAAAGATGCGTCTTCGCACGAATGGTCATCGCAACAACTGCTGTATCCAGTAGAATTGCACAGTAAACTTGCTGGAGTAGCACTACCCAAATGTTTCTCTAATGTGGCCGGTTTGCTCTCTTAATTGGTGAACATGTGAAAATAAGGCTAAAGAAATTCTTATTCATGTGTGAGTATCCCTCCTTGTCTTGATTTTACATTGTGGTCACTGTTTGCTGGCAAGTTTAGAGTGCTTGTACTTGTTAAAATTTAAAGACAAATGCTAATATGTTGTCTCTTGTTTCTGCCATTGGCTTTTTATTTGGCAAGTTGTCACTGCAGTGCTCTCTGCCAAACAAAAGTTTTTTTTTGTTTGTTTTTTATTCATGCAGCATCAAAATATGTAAGATTTTATGGTTATGATTTGTCTTTTTTGTGAGCTTAAGTCCATAATGAAGCCTGCCTTCCAATGGATCATATTTAATGCCTTATTAAAATGGAGAGGCGCCATTTCTTGGGATAAGTTTATGGCATTTTATGAAGTGAAACAGCTGGAGATGTGAAGGGCAGGTAACTCATGAGCTAAAAAATATCTAAATATATAGAATAATTGTTGGGGGAGAAGTGTATGTGGAAGCTGGGGGATCTAGTTTGTGTTGTTGTTTATCCAAACTTTGTTTACTAATTACTGCCATGTCAATAGTGTGATGTTTGTGTTATGGCTTCAAACTGGACCTCTGCGATATTTTGTATGCCTTTTTATTTGATGTGTGTAACTTTAATACTTGGATACTTGATTTATGTATGGGATTTGAAATGTGTACTATTAGACTGGCTATTTATACTATCAGTGGGTATGTGTTTTAGTATAGTGAGAAGTTGTAACTGTTCACCGACTTGAGAGAGTACAAAGAAATAAAGAATACACTGAAAACACAAAGTTGTCTCTGCATATTGTATGTGAGGACAGCTTTGGCCTCAAATTTTACTTTCATACAAAAACATGCAGAGCTTTATCAAAATCATTTATTTAACCTTTTCACAAATGTGTAACAGCGAACCTGTTTTAAAATAAATAAAAAAAAAAGTACTATCAATCGGCTTCTGTGAGCATGAAGTACAGGCTTTAAGCCCCCTCTTTGTAGTGGACCACACACACATTGAAACTCCACAAGAGTAGAATGTCCTTATCAGATGGGATAGTAGATAAAAGAACCGTTAAATGGATTTTACACTTATTGGAGTTTATGAAGTTCCGTGTTACAAATGTACATTAATTTCAACATTTGATTCCAGTTGGTTCATGGATGTGTGAAGGCAACTTGAGGTACAGTATGAGGAATATGATTTGTAACTAATTTTGAGGACATGAAACAGTATATTTACATGTAGTTCTGTTTTTAAATTGTACAAACCTTTTTCATTTATGCTAATATAACTATACATGAGTTACATACAGACGACAGCATCAGTTTTTATTTTGCTTTCTTTTGAATTGTGTAAATGGCATTTCAGTTGGCATAACACTTCTGTAAGATTTCCTGTTACTGAGTCATTCACAGTATTGTGAGGGGTCAAAAGCAGTTGTCGTCCCGGTGTAAAACAGACCCTTTCTGTATATCGTAACATATTTAGCCTTCGGTTTATCACTTCAATAAAAATATTTCTAAGGCTCAGATTCTTACATGGTATACCTTACACCAGGACTGAAAGTACTCGGTGACAAAGAACTATCCTGTACACCTCTGCCCAAAAATGGATCCCTCCGTTAGTCTGTGAACTTTTCATGACTACGGTTTCTGGTCTCAATTTTGCAGCAAATGTATAGTTGTGTTCTCTTAAAGGCTGTCTGGTCCCTTCATGTTGGACTCATTGCCAAGTGCTTGTCCAGCAAGAGCCTGGAGAACACACTGTGATGGCTCACAGTATCCGTTGAGGCCAGAAGGCCCTGGGGGTCCTGGAACTCCTGGGATTCCGTGAATACCACGAGCCCCTTTCATACCATCACGACCATCACTGCCATAGGCTGGCCGCCCAGGTTCACCTGAGAACGACAGGGTTATGACAGACACTATCTTTTATAGGCAGTATGTACTTTTGTCAGTGTATGCATGACACTGCTGGTCAAAAAAAAAAAAGAAGGTAAGTTTAAATTTCACCTGGAAGTCCAGGAGGTCCAGGTATGCCTTTTTGCCCTTGTATTGTAGGCCCTCTGTCTCCCCTGTCTCCCGTGTCACCTTTGTTAGGACAGGATATCTGAATTACTTGGACATTTTTACATAAAATTTCTGTGAACTGAGTAATGTTTTAGACCTGAAGGATCATGGTTTTGTCTCATTTGAAGTAATTCAACTCTAAAGTAAAAACATGAATACTGTTGTAATAATCGCTTGATATAATCCAATTTATCATTTGACTGTTAGAGCTAAAGACAATAGTGAAAAATACATAATCGACCTAATAATTTTAAGCACAAACCCTGAAGCAGCAAATCTGTTTTTTATTTCTATACCTTTAGGTCCTTTGTGTCCCAGAAGCCCAGGAGGTCCTTTAAGCCCTGGCAGCCCTCTTGCCCCAGGGTGTCCTTGGAAGCCGTTTTCTCCAGCAGGCCCTGGGGATCCAGGAGGGCCAGGAGGACCTGGCAGTCCAGTGGCACCAGATTCTGGTCTTCTCAGACTGGCTGCAAGCTGAGCAAGCTGCTCTGTGATGGAATACAATCAAATGCTGCTGTAAAACCCTAAATAAATAATGACTGACACCATATTGGGACACACCTGTTTTTGGGTTTGGGTTAGACCTCTTACATCCAGTGAAGAGCACTCAATAAAGCTTTAGGATATTAAGACATTTTGGACAATGACATGCTTCCAACTTAGTGAACACATTGGGGAAAAGCCTTTTCTATTCCAGTGTGACGGTGCCCATAGCAAAATCCAAGACATGGTTGGATGTGTTCAGTGTGGAAGAACTTGACTGGCCCGCACAGAGCCCTGACCTCAACACCATCAAGCACCTTTGGAAAGAACTGGAGCAGAGATTGTGAGCCACACCTTTTCGTCCAACATCACTGCCTGACCTTATTAATTCTCTACAGAATGTATGGGGACAAATTCCCATAGAAACACTCCAAAATCTTGTGCAAAGGCTTACTAGAAGAGTGGTAGCTGTTATAATTGCAAAGGGGGGCAGGATAAGCTTTAAAATTTAAGTCCATATATTTGAGTGCAATGTCATTAAAGTTCCAGAAAGTACTGGTACTGTAAAGTACCAGAAGGTGTAATTGTCAGATGTCCCAGTACTTTTGTCCATCTAGTGTGTGTTATCCCTTCCCTCAGCCATTCTACTCTGTGCACCGCCTCACAGTACTTTGCTATTGCAGTATTTACTATATTACTTCATATGTTACTCACCTTGCATAACCCTCATGCAGACCTGCTTTATGTGTGCATCTGTTGGTCCTCGACCCTGGCAGAGAATGATACAAATCCTTTAATTTCATTGTAGACAACAGACACAAATTCCACCATTTTTGCCTGTGGAGCAACACACTGCAACAGGGCTTTAGAGTGACCCAAATCTGAGAGTGCACACTGGATCACATGATCCACATGAGCAAAATTCTTGATGGAAGGCCAAGTAAAGAGCTTTTCAACAGAAGCCCCAAAACAGTTTCTGTATTTCAAATCAGCTATAATGTATAGCTGAACAAACAACACACCTGAACAAACTAATCATAAATTCTGAGTAGATGATCTAGGAGAGTAGAAATGTGGATGAGTTAAAATATGGGTCACAAATGAGCCCAGGGAACCCGATCCACAGCACAGTTTCAAATATTTCTTGCCATGCCTAACATTTAATCCAACTCTTAATCAATCGACTAGATCAGATACGATGGGGTAGGTCTCGAAATTGGTAGAGAAAACAAACTGACCGGTCGTCCCTGTGCTCCAGGTAATCCAAGTGCTCCGCGGTCTCCCTGCATGCCTCTTGGCCCCACTGCACCTCCTGGGCCCTCAAGCCCCTGCTGCCCACGTGCCCCCTCTGGCCCTTTGTTTCCTGCATCACCTGGTTTTCCTGTCTGGACCACAGCACGTCCATACATGTGAAAGTATATATTATCATTTTAATCCTAATCTAATATTCCCAAACACAGAAATGGGGTGCAAAAAATGTTCAGGTACGAATATGAGTAATTTATGCATGGCACCACTCTAATGAGAGACCAAAATCAACATGAATGCTAATGCTGACCTCTTGAGCAGAGTTTTAAGCCTGATAAACCCAAATACATTTTTGCGTCTGTTATAACCCAACTTTCTAAGATGCTTTGCATCTAAAAAAACAGATGCATTTAAAGGTGACTGGAGAAAGGGTTTACACAGTACTGAAATGTAGACGCTGAGTACAGTACAACGTTTTTAGTTCTGATTATAATAAATTCTAACATTAAAAATTAACATTGAATTGCCACCTTCAGATAGACACAATTTTGCAGACTTAGTTGTCCTCGCGCTTAGTTTATGGAAACGCGCTATATTATGGTGTGTGTCAGTCGGCACTAGCTCGTCTGCAATTGGTTCAAAACGCTGCAGCACGACTTCTGGCTAGATAAAAAAAAACGTTGCCACATTACTCCGATTTTAGTCTCTTTACATTGGTTGCCGGTGGAATATAGAGTGATGTTTAAGGTGTTGTTATTTGTTGTTAAGGCGATTAAGGGCGAAGCACAACCAATATATGAGTGACCTGATTCACCCATATAAACCGCACAGAGCACTTAGATCTTCAGACCAACTCCTGCTTACGAGGAGAGTGACCGTGCTTTCTCTGTGTCTGGTCTCCCCCTCTGGAACAAGCTCCCTTTCCACGTTCGATCTTCTCCCAGTACTGTCATTTTCAAATCGAGTTTAAAAACGTATCTGTTTACCGAAGCTTTTAAACATGTGCTATAGTGGTATGTATTGGTAAATTGATGGGTCTTATTATTCTTGTTCTTAAATGATTTTTTACTATGTAAAGCACTTTGGTCAACCATTGGTTGTTTTAAATGTGCTATATAAATAAAATAACTTCACAACATCGTCTGTAACTAAAGCAAAGAGGCACAAGGCCACACTTACCGATCCTTTCTCACCGGATTCTCCCTCTTCACCCTGTAGGAAAGTGTGAGCTCATTAAAGGTCATTATCATTAATGGATCATTTCAATTGTTTGTTTAAGTTGTGATAATACGTACTACGTCTCCTTTCTCTCCTGGAATACCTTCTTCACCAGGTGCTCCCTAAAAATATATACACAATGAAAGATAAGATGAAATGTAACGTATTATCCAACATCATTGTAAATGTAGGAACTAAGCTGCAAAAGTGCTTGAGAATGCAGGCTTACTTGCTCGCCTTTTGGTCCTGTGAGACCAACTGCGCCCTGGAAAGTTGTAGAAATAAAGCAGTAAGTTAAGAATTGTAAGGCTCCTGATTTTTAATAAAACTCATTTGCTTTCACCAATCTATTTCCAAGACAACAAAAAGAAAGAATTTTGCTCTTTGCTATCCCATAGAACAAGCTAGTTCCATGTATCTTGTCATTGAAATAACTGCATGCAGTGTTTTGTGGTCAACCCTGACATTTTATCACTGTATACAATGCTACACTATATACAATAATCCTCCGCTATTCGTGATGGTTATATTCCAAGAGCACCATGTATAATGAAAAACCACAAAAGCCTCTTTTAATTTAATTTACAGGACAGTAATAAAACTACTGGGGTTTCAAAAAAAAAGAAAATCAAGAGAAACACTCAAGATAAGTCAGGGGTGAACTGGCAATCTGTGCTTCTGGAAAAGAATGGCTGCCTGATGCATGGCGGCCGTCAGCCTGTCTTTCTCAGCCAAGATGCAGACATTATAAACAATAAGTAGCTTTAAATAAAAAATATGGAATTCTCTGAAACACACTAAAGTAGAAATGCAAAAAAATAGATGAATGAAAAACGAAAAAAGAGCACAACCTGAATGGAGCGGTCCAGAAGGGGCTCCACCCCTACACTGATTTATATTTAGCTGAATTTATATTTGGATAAATATTTATTAGGCATGCACCGGAAAAAAAATGATTTTTTTTCATTTTGATGACACGATCAAACCTGCAACCTGCATGTGCCAGATTGGTGGAGAATATTTTCAGGTTCTACGTTGTTGTGGAGATTTCCGCTGAAAACGATGAGTTAGGTTCTCATAAAATATCTGTGTGTGACTGGATCCCGAGTCCTGATCCGCATAAAATTCTGTCTTACTGCACAATTAGGTTTCCCTGCTCTACCACCTTTTTGAATTGAATCAATTATGGTAAACCATAGAAAATGCTAAACAGTGTGCAAAAAACACCTGGCATGTAATCGACATTTTTAGAAAACATAAATAGTCTCCTTACAAAACATGTTTCGGAGTTCCTTTAAATATCAAAATGCTGAGGTTAATTTTGTACTAGCTTTATGAAAATTATGCTATATTGTTGCACTGTGCAGATAGGGCTGGGTAAGGTAACAGTTTTTTAAAGCAGATGTATAGTTTTGGAGGGGTATTTTTGGTTACTCCTAGTTCATTCTTTTGTTGCTCCGAAATTCCATTTCTTACCCTGTCTCCCTTCTGACCAGAGAAACCAGGTGCTCCTGGAAGACCAGGTAGGCCGAGATTTCCTTTTGGCCCCTGTAAAATACATAAACACACACACACACACACACACACACACACACACACAGACACACAGACACACACACATTGATGCTTGTTAACTTGAAAACCACATTTACCTAAAAAAAAAACATGAGAGACGGTACGAGGTGTGGACGTGTTTGGGTGTGTGTGGATGTGGGTCCAGATTGCCTGATGCCATCGCCTCGGCTGGTTTGAGGAATTCCTGCCGAACAGAGGGCTCATTCAGACCCCCTTCCTACTCAGAATATCCCCTTACCAAAGAAAATACTCCTGAGCGCCTAGGCCTCAATAACAACAGTCTATTCATGCCCCTTTACCAGCAGATCACTGTAGTACAGCAGGCCGGCTCTTTATAAGAAGATTTTATTTCAATTTGGACCAGAAAGCAGATATTCTGTGAAAGTCTGGACAAACACTACATGAGAATCTGAACATAAGGACAAGACCAACATGCTGTTAATTGTTGTATTTGATGTTCAGTATTTTGACTGTGTAATAGTACAGTGTGCAGGACTTCAGAGGTTTTCGCTAACGGCAGAGACATAGCAAAAGAAATGAAATATCACACTGTACACATTTTTGCACATCTAATGTATGCACCGAAGAAGAACAACAACATATTTACATGTTAATGAAAATTTACTTGCTTTAAACAGTGCATAAAAGTACATGAAAGTAAATAGTCCTCAACGTGATACTCTCACAGAAACACTTTCCCTTTCACAATTGTGAATATACTATAAAATCCATGTTCATGCACCCGTGTTGATTTACAGAGTGGTCATGATGGAAGTGACCTGTTTTTATCAATATTTAACCTCCAGTCAAAGTTTGTCTTTGTAAATTCTTCTTAATCTTCTTTTTCTTCTTGATCATCTTCTTTGGATTCAGTTAAATTTCATTCATAAAGAGGTTTTAACAATGCAATACAATGCACATTGTCAAAAAGCAGCTTTACAGTAATTCAGGTCCAAACCCCTAATGAATGAAAGCAGCGTGAAAACTCATTATGAGCAGATGGAAGAAACAAGAACTGACACTCAAAAGTGGAACCCGTCCTTTTTTGGCATTCAGCAGATTGCATCGGAAGAATGGACCAACAAGAAGCACAGGATTTACAAAGCTAATGGCAGCTGAACAGTAATGGCAGCAGCATGTACTGACCAAATTCTTTTTGGGCTACACAGACTTTAGTTATATTATAACAGTAGGAGACTGGGAGTTTTCAGTGAACTATTCAATCCATTATTTTGGGCTTTTGATGTTCTTTGGTTGTTCACTATCTCATCGTTTCACCCTTTCATCCTGTTTTTTTTTTGTAAGACCCATCACTACCCTGCAGCTGGAAATTATTTTAGTGCCTCAAGACATTTGTGCCATCATGATATTTCGGAATACTTGATTAGTTTATCAGGGTTGCATGGTACTCACCCTTGGACCTGGCTGCCCTGAAGGTCCATCTGGACCTCTCTCTCCTCTCTCACCCTACAGACAGAGAAAGAAGAGAGAGGAGAGAGAGAAAAAAAAAGAAAAACAAAGAAAGAGTACAGGCAGTGCATTATTTAAGTGGTGGTCCTATGTCCATTGTTTACAGTAATGTGTACATTAAAGCATACTCACTGGTCCACCTCTTGGTCCTACTGGTCCCACCTCGCCCTGTTCACCACGTTCACCCTACAAGTAATCAATCAATAAGGATTCAGTCAGTTTGCAGGTGGGGAAACATGCACCACTGAATCCGTTATCAGTCTGTTTTTCACTTTTCTAGCAGACCAATGCATCACTCTCTTTAACCATCCACATGCCTAGAATGGATAATGGGACTGGTAGCACTCACTGTTTTCCCATTGTTTCCTATTGGTCCTGCCACACCGGGATCACCAGATATTCCCTACAACAGACAAGACAGACAGACTTAATTCTATTAAGGGTAAACAGATTACATCCTCCTATACAAACGTAGTAGCATATCATTATGTATTGATATAAGTATATGAAAATGAACACGTTTAGGTGGGCTAGGCCTAGGCACCAAACCACTGATGTTTGCACACTGTACACTCTCAGAATCGAGGTGCTTATTTTGTTCAGATATTTGTTTCAAGATGGCAGAAAAAATCTAATCACACTTGATTACGTACCTTCGGTCCACTTTCGCCCTTTGCCCCTGGCATGCCTGGCAAACCCTGTAAAAAATAAGGACATTGGCCACCACAGATTAATGTCATTGTATTCTTTTGGGGGGAAATAAACACGCATGAGTTTGTTTGCCACTGTGTGAATCTCAGTGGTTGAAAATGTATTGTGTTTCAAGAAGTCAAACTTACTGGAAGGCCTTGAAGGCCACCATCACCAGGAGAGCCCACTTTTCCAGGGATACCCTAAAGAGCAACAGCAACAGATATGGGGAGCAAGCATAGCAGAAGCATAGCTGGGAAAAGCTATTGTTTCTAGTCATAAATCCACTTTAGTCTCATCACTTTACCTTAACTCCTGGCATTCCTGGGATACCATCACGGCCATCCACTCCTGGTAAACCCTTTAGGAAGAAACAATAAATGATCACGACATTTCTTCTATTTTAGAGTATAGATGCAAATCTATTTTATGACTTAGACGCTATGAACTTGCACTTACAGATTCTCCTTTTGCTCCCAGTAAACCTGCAATGCCTTGAAGCCCCCGAGGTCCCTTAATACATAGATATTGGAGATATCAAATAAACTATTGAACAGTTATTTTGACTTTTAAATTAGCCTAACTCTTAATTTTAAGTTTTATGAAAAGGTGAAAGGAGATGGTGATGTGGAAAAAACAGAAAAGTGGTCTTATAGCTCTGATGTATTTTACTAATAAAGAAAGATTTCTTAACACACTCCTTATATATACAGTAAAACAAAAACACTACGCTTGATGAATGTGTGTGTCAGAGTGTAGAGACTGACATAAACATGCATGTTCTCAAATAGTTATGAGTTGATCTCTGAAAAACACTTTCCCATTATGTTTAAACTCATCAACTGATTTTTCTATAAGATACTGTAAAACTACACAGCTGTTTCACTTTTGTTTTGGTTTTACTCACTTGAGCTCCTTTTGGACCAGCTTCCCCTACTTTTCCTCTTTGCCCTCGATCACCCTTCCAAAGACAATTGATGCTTAATAATTAGACAATTTATTCCATTGTGTTACCACAAATATTACAAATATACGCTATAGCCCATAAGTCTAATGTTCATCTAACATAGAGGAAGCACACTAAACCCCATGCTGAACACTTTAATAAGAATAAGTTTATCTAATATTAAGGTTCATATCCTAAATGTGTTTGCATTGTATTTTTCTTCCTGAGGTCCACTTTGACATGATTGTTTTTCAACCTGCTTTTAAAAAAAAAAAACCCAAACAAGGTGTTGTTACTGTGCCTATGGTCTATACGTGATCACTATTGCTCTGTATTGTTTATAACTCAAAAATCAGACTGAGTCACTCTTTATAACCTCAGCTTATGTGGGCCGGGGTGAACAAGCGGTTATATGTGAATGCTTAGGTTTTTATTACATTGGAAAAACAGTACAAAGACAGCAGCTTATTCTCCATATATGGAAAGTATGAACTGGAGGTTGAATGGCACATTTAGAAACAATAACAATATCTATATACTTTACAAAACTGTTTAATTAAAGAAATGAAATAATGTGTTATTTCAAGAGATGGACCCAGCAAAATTTGCTGATAGTTGTATACTATAATAACAGCTTATAGCAAATAACTAATTACCTGAGGTATGTATTTGGCAAAACACCCATGCTTTTAGGGTTGACACCTCATGTGTGTACGGCTGAATAAAATGCAGAAATCAAAACGCTGAGATGGTCAGTTTGAGAGGTTATTTTAGAATCATCACTAAAACAGCAGTCACTGGCAGTGTCATTCAGTTTACTATGACAGACCAACAAAAAAGGTGATAGTAATTTTAAGACTTACAGGGGCGCCTTGAATTCCTTGAGAACCTACATTTCCTTCTCCACCACGTGAACCCTGTTTGGAAAAGTTTGCAGCCATTTATCTCAAGTTAAAGTATCACTTCATGTATTTATTATTATCTTGACCTTTTATCCTTACCCTGTCACCTTTAGGACCCATGATGCCAGTTATACCCCTCAATCCTTGTTGACCCTAAAATAACAGCACACATATTTACTGTGGTTAAATAATATTGTGGTGATCTGGCCTGGGAAGGGTTAACTGTGGGTTCACTGGCGGTCCATGCTCAGGCCAGGGGCGCGTGATTAACAGAGGGGGGCTATGAGCTACACCTGTGGCTCATCGCCATGGCAACTCCCGGGTTTTGGGGGTTGCCCTATATAAGGGGAGGGGCGGTG
>JBBPDH010000036.1:13441053-13455508 GCA_037974565.1 Clupeocharax schoutedeni | reverse complement strand
GGATGGAAGGAACTTAGTGGGTCACTACTGTTATTGTCACTACTGTTATTGTCACTACTGTTATTGTCACTACTGTTGTTATCTCCATCATAAACAAATCCGAGTTATCTTCAAAGACTTACTTTTCTTTTTAAAAATCTGAAAGACAGTAGATACAAATGATTTCCACACAAAAAGTCATGGAATTCTCCTTTAACCAGCTACTAATAAAAGACTAATTGCAGTTACTCAGAGTAACATAGAAAGCCCTGCCTCACTACAGGAGGATTTTGGTGTGAGACAAATTGACCACAGAACAACCAGACTGGCAACAGGTAAAAAAAAAATCTGGTGAGGAATCTTTGAATTGATTTGTGCCATATATACACTGCCTTCTAGATTTACAAATACAACTATTCCACAGGAGCAAAATGAACCAAGAGGACATGTAGCTGGATGAGGTATTTAAAATGCTCCAATGTTTCTGTAGCTGAATCTGCACAAGCACATCGTTTGACATGGTGCTAACAGCTGTGATAAATCTCTTAATGTGTGTACAGCATGCCATTGTACAACAGTGTACACTTAAATAATACAATCACAAGTTTCTGGTCAGTTTTTCAAGGCTTCAAGCATATTCTGAAGCACCGATGTACAAACATCATCCGTGTCCCTGTCATGGGAGATTTAAAAGGGTTCTAAAAGCCTCTATATACAATTTGTAAAATGGTCAATTAGACATACTGAACAATATGTTCAGAGGATACAGTACTTCTAAGAGCAAGGATACATGCACAGATTGTCATGAAAACAGCTAATGGGTAGCCCACAAGTGCTCCAAATTCAAAGACCAATCAGAGGTCACTGGCCTATATATATATATCTGCTTGAGCATCTGTATATTGAGAACATGTAGTGTAATACACCCTATTAAATAATGTTTAGTGCTCATATTTGTCAAGACACATGGTGACATGATCATGTTGACCAGTACATATAATTAAACAAACTAACAAAAGCCCAGGGCCATTTCTTAAATAAAGAACAGTGTTTCCCTTTGGATGAGTTCAAAACACACAACAACAGCATCATAGAAGCACATTGTATATAGTTGGGTCTCCAGATCCAAATAGGTCACAAGGTTCTTGCCAGTGCTGTACTTTCAGTCAGATAACCTTAAAAAATAAATGTTCTCCCTTTTATTTACAATCAAAGGGATGTATTCATAAAACAAGGCTAACTCCACAAGTCTATGGCTTTCAGTGTGTCCAGTCTTGAGTACAAGGCTGGATAAGAGAATGGATCTATTGGAAAGGAAAAGGAAGATGGAGCATCAAACAACACCTACACTGGGTTCCAGCTGTTATTGTTTTGTTCGGGGAGGTTGATTTGACTGTATTCCATCCTTTCCTGAGTCTAAGATTCCCCTGGCCACCACTTTATGAAGACCAAGGCTCTGAAGCTTGTCGACCAGATTAAAGCTGAAAATGTTCCTCTTGCGCTCCTCACTTCCATGTTTCAGGTTTTTTCCTCTGTCATTAAAAGCTGTGCTGGTAGGAGGTCCTTCTAGGATGGAATGCAAGGTTGGTCGAATTAAAGCAGAGATGCCTCGCTGTCTAAGCAGCTGGAGGAGACCTAGGGAGGGTGTCGTAGATGTGACAGTCCTATGGAAGAAACCAGGATATGCTGAGCACTGCTGGAGATCCGATGAGGTCTTTACATGCTCACAGCTCCCACGAGTGGACAGGCTGTGAGGGCGAAGGCTATGAAAACACAAACAGCAAACAAAACTATGAGAAACGCCACAAGCAGAGATACAGACAAACACTTAACAGCACTGTAGTTAGTATCACCAGCTCAAATGCTGCAAATTAAAAAAATGTTAGTTCAGACCAGCAAGAATAAAGCATCACATCGCTGTCATAAGAAAACTTTAGAAGAGTTTAGAGGAGAAGGAAAGGTGTTCTTATTTCTTAATGTGGCCTAATAAAGGTTGGCTTATTAACATTTCTGATGGTTCATTGACCATTAAATTGTCACTCTAGAAAAAAACAGGTTAGGTTTTCCAATGACAGCAATGATAAATGAGTTCAGAACAAGTTCTCTATGTGCATTTATTATTCAGCACCAAATAGCATAACATGTAGACTATTTTACATACAGCAGTCAAAAGTAAAAAAAGAAAGTATTAGTGCTATAATCTGTCATGCCGGAACGGGCCATGCTGATTTATTACCTTTCTACGAATTATAAATTTGTTTATGAATTCTAAAGTTAGTATGACCACTTGAGTGAATCTGACATAATTCTGATGCAGCGTTTCAGAGTCTTTTCATCTATGACCACTAGACCTTACTTTGTGAAGGTAGGCCAAAATACAGCTGCTGGAAGAGCGGAGACCAGCACTTCCTGTTGCTGAGACAGTACATTAAAAGTAGATGAGAAAGAAGAAAAAACAGAGAAGGGCGAGGAGTTGAGGAGAGGCCTACTAAATCCCAGCAGTAATGTATTGTAATAGGTATAAAGGTTCTACTGAAGTATTACCTATTTTGCAATGTCTTGAGGACTTAACAAAATTACTCATAATGCCTTAACTATTCTGGAAATGAATTCTTGGGAGGAATCACAGCTAGAGCATCAGCTGGGGAGAGAACATAAAACGAAGGTGTAAAAATAAGAGATAAGAGTGATGGGGAAATGATTTAGCGATAGCATGGACATGTCTCATAGATGCCTAGCATCTAGAGCAGAGAGTAGTCTCAGCCCTGATCTTAGATTAACACTGCTATGCATGTTTTCCCTGTTCACTGCTCTTTACCTCAGGGCAGACTTTTTATTTAGTTCACCAGGTTATGGGAGCAGGGAAAACGCTAAAATGTGCAGGGCGGTGGCACTCCAGGACCAATGAGAACCACTGATCTTGAGTGAAGCACCTAAGGCAATTGCACAGTTAAATGTAATGGTCTCTTACCTAGTGGAGAAGGAGGAGAGCAGGAGGGAGGGATGAAGGACCTGGCAGTTGGTGATGGTGGGGGTGGAACAGGTTTGGGGAAGGTTGGGGCCATGTGAATTAACTGATGTACACACAAACACACATACACACACACACACACACACACACACATAAATCTCACAATAACAAACTACCAGCTGTATGTATGTACTTCAAAAGGGTGCAACAAAACAAGCAGATGAATAATGTAATGAGGGAAAGCTGATGCAAGTTGGTTTATATAATAGAACCAACTTAAAAATCAACAAATGTGATAACTGGATAAAAAAATGTCTCAGCTGATCCCGTTAAAATCTAAACTGTGACACTTAATGATTTACATGAACAGAGATTTGCGAGGCAGAGGTCTTTACCCATTGCGTAATGAGTGGGGTCGGGTAGTTTGGACATATCAGGTTCATCCTCCTCAAGGTCATTGAGGCTATAAACATGTTGGAGGTCCACCTCCAGCTCCCTGAAGTCTTTGGTGAGGATGCCTGGTCGCGGGTCCAGAATGCCCCCCAGGTTGGGCTTGGCCAGCTGCTGCCAGTGGTGCAGGGTGACAGAGCCTATAGTACAAATCACAAAGTTACATAAACCCATGAAATGTGTACATAACCTCTTAAATGCTTGCGTGTAGGTGCATGTTTCCTCACCCTCCAGTGGCTTGACTATCTGCAGCCGCTCAGGCAGGTAGGAGCGTGAGCTGGATGAGCCTGAAGAATGCTGGGAGCTGCCTGAGTAGTTGGTTCCTGTGGAGACCACACTGTCATTGGGTGTGAGGAAGCCACTGGATCCACCCATGCTGCCACTCCCACTGCCCCCCAATGCCCTGAGCTTTCTTTCCCGCTCCACCTCAAAAAATGGACGCTCAGATGAATGGCTCTCCTGTCGTGCAGAGAGTGAACGCAGAGCCTCTTCCAGGTCCTGACCACCTGGGTTGCCTGGTTGACCCAGACGCTTTGACTCCACACAGCTGCACAGACACAGCAACAAATGCAGCTAACATTTATATTTAATCATCAAGAACAGAAACAGGGGGCTGGGTGACATGGCCAAAATGTGCTATATTTTTTCTATTTATGCAATATATTCTTCCATTCAATTCAATATTTTCCATTCAAAACAATATATATGACATGCATTTCCTAATGCTAAAATGTATTTACATGATTTGACACTGAAAGCTAACTACTTAGATTACTAACAGTTAGCTAACCATATAACTGGTTTGACTGGTTATGAATGAAAGGCTAGACTAATTCTTTCAAACTAGTGCACTAAGCAATTATGTGTAAATCATTTCTGTTAATAGTGTAATAGAACAGATCAATAGTATCTGATATAACAGTATCTCAAATAATTTAGTGTAATTTAATTACTGTTCTTTATGGACAGAAATAATAGGCAGAATAGACAGAAATAATATACTCCTGGGAATCCTAATTACAATCGTAACAGGCTTCACCTCTTTTCCTGTGATGGTGTTGCAGAGGGGGGTTTGTCTTCAAGGTTGAAGCAAACTGAGTCAGAGCCATAGCTGGTGCGTGGGGTGCTGGTTCGACTGGACCGAGAGGAGGCTGAGTTAGAGCCCGGAACTTGAGGGGACTGACACCGAGAGAGTAGTCGAGTGGCATGGTTGGCTGCTTTCACTGTTTCAAACACACGCCAAGGGTGGGTCCTATGGACACAAGGCTGCAAGTCAAATTACAAACTAACACTGGATATTTGGAGATATGTCAGGCATACCTATCATTTTACAAAATACAAAGTTGTGGTGTTTATACTCATTAATCCATCATAAAGCCAATTATGGTGGAGTAAAGCAAAATGAAACACAAACCACAGGCTAAAAGCTCTATGTAGCATAAAACCGCAATTTTCAATTGATAATGGATATTAAAATGTGTTTGTGCATTTAGGTAGGTTTTGCTCTTGGTGAGTAACCTGCAGATATTTATTGCAACCCTAACAATATCCACTGGGTCTCACATCCAGATGCTGCTGAATGCTTGATGAATTAAATAAGGCATGTGATTTAGGCATTTGTAAATAAATACACACTGGTCCATGTACAGAAATACTTGAGTAGGTTTTCTTGTTTTTGGTCTGCAGTGTAAGTGGATAAATAAGCTGACTACACCCCAAGTGTATGACTGACTTGTACTCAGAGGGAGCAGGGCTGTCCAGTCCTTTGCGGAATGTTCCTTCAATCTCAGCAGCGAGCGAGTCCATGGGGAAAACAGCAGCCAGGGAGCTGTAGCGTTGTACTGTGCTGTTGGGCAGGCTCTTATTGCGCAGGTTCTTTATGTCTTCTCTGGCTTCTCGCAGCATGTCTTCGCACTCTGAGTGCCTCTCTTGCAAGTCCTTCAGCTGCAGGCATGGGGAGACAGAGAGCAGAGTCAAGCAAGTGTAGGACCTCATCAATGAGTCACAAATTCCTAGTACTGCAGGCATTACAGTTATTGTTATACAAGTTTTAGTTAACTGTGTAAATAATGGAGATCAGGGGTAATAGGAATCATTATAGGAATGTAGAAGGGTCAGACCTCTGTTTTGAGCTGTGAATTGCTTTCTCGTGAGGCATTCAAATGCTGAGACAGTTCCTCATTGTCCCTCATCAACTGTGGGCAAACAGAACAAAATAGAACAGTTTCAGGATTTGTCTTGCAGGATAAATTACTAAAATAATTTATGACCTCAAACTAAATAGCCAACTACCACACTTTTTTATTGATTTGGTTTTTATGTTTATGTGTTCTTTATTTGTTATGTGTTCTAGTAATCGCATAAGTACTGAAAAAATAACATGTTATCTGATTTCTGAAAAACACGGAGTGTGTACGGCCCTAACTTCTAATACAGTATACACTATAATGTGTACATGCTTATATTTATTCCTCACCCCTTTACACTGCTGCTGCAGATCCACAACCTGTGCCAGCAGAGAGCTGATCTCCTCCTGCTGCCGCAGACAGTCCTCCACCTTACGGGCCAGTTCCTCTGACAAAGTCACCACCTGCCTATTCACAGATGCTAGGGAGGGAAACAGCACGGTAGTTAAAAGGGTCTATATTCCAATTTCTGCATGATCTTAAGCTTTATGCGAAAAGATAGTTTACTTACAGAGTTCTTCAACACACACCATCATCAGCTGCTGCTCCTGCTCTTCATAGTTGTTGGTCTCTGATGTTAGCTCATCGGCCTGCAGATGTGACACATAATACATCTCAAAAGATTTTTCTTTCAGCAGCTCTATAACATATTGTATGTAAACAGCACAAGGTACCCAACTCAGTGTGGTCATTTTCCCACAGCTATAACTATTAATTACAAGTGAGTCAAAATCTGAGTTTTTGAGCAAAGAAATAACTGTGCTGGCACAGTATAGGAATCAAGTAACTCTGCAATACATGCAGTTTATGTGCAAAAAGTCTTTTGTGGAAAATATCATTAATTATGACAATATTACTGCTGTACTACTGATCTCTATTATGTCCAGTAACATACTTCTAACAATTTGTGTTACTAGTAATTCACTTAACTATAACTATATGTTATGCAGTTTTTATTAAACTTCTTTGAACTTTATATTTGCTTTAGGATCAAAAATGTTTTCTGATTCTGAAATACCTCAGGCATCCTGTGACAAGGTATAAGCTGTGCTGTATGCACCTGTGATTAAACTGACCTCAGAGCGTAATTTGAGGTTCTCCTCCTCCAGACCCTTGAGCTTCTGTTGCAAGAAGTCATAATGGATGTATTTACTGATAGAAGAGGATGACTCATTGCGGCGAATCCTAAATCAGAAAGAACAACCATGGCTAGATTCACTACAATTTTTGTCCGTGCATGTGTGTGTGTGTGTATGTGCATGTGTGTTTGTGTGTGTATGTTTTGTACTCACGGCGAGCGTAATTCTGTGGCAGATTCTATTTCCTCAGTGCTGGCATACAGATGCAATAGGTCATCTCGCATGGAGAGCTCATGACGCAGCTGAGCAATCTGTACACCCAAATCCAGCATTCAGCACAAATTCAGGGTGATATATATCTATATAGTAGCTTATTTTAAGGTTTTTGGACATTAAATTATCCATTAAATATATTGCGTCAATAAATAATAGAGCAATTAAAAGCAAATATAAATAACTAAATGTGACATGAAATGTGTAAATATGTAATTATTCTTACTTTTGCATTACATTCATTTCAATTCAGGAATGTAACCATGAAATATGTGTTCACTGGGCACCCACCAAAAAGTAGAGCGTTAGGTAAACTTAAATAAAGCTCCACTGAGCTAAAAATGAAGATCTAATCATAAGACAGTATTTGCTAGATCCTGAAGTCAAAACAGGTAAAGGTCATGTTTTACTTCAAGGTTTATTTTTAATGGCTTAACTTGTTCTGAAAGTTAAAATGTTTTTTTGCACAATTTACTTTATTTCCACCTTATGTCATATATATTCATTTGTTTGTTTAATTCATTTTGTACCATAGACCCTCCATACGCATTTCTTTAAGACAGCCAATATCAGTAAATTATTATTACAATTTATAGATGCAAAAACTCTCTAAATGCTCTTTTAGTAGATGATAAACATAATGCTGCTTGTGTATGTTTATCAGCTAATTATTTTCTTTCAGTGCCATCAGAGACTGACTGCATGTCTCCACATGAAATCCATGCCATAGATTCACCTCTTCCTGTGCAATCTCCAGCTGTTCGTCCAGCAGCTCATTGCGCTCTGTTAAGGCCTTGTTCTGTTTAAGTAGTGACTGGCCAATTCTTGCTGCTAGCTCCAGATCCCGCTCTTTCTGTGAACAAAAAGCACAGACATTTAGGGCAAAATCAAAAAGCGTACAAACTGCTTAGGAGTGGATTTACAATAACATATCATTTCTGAAACCTCTATCAGATATGTATGCTGCTATGAATGACCCAAGCTTTCTCACCTCCTCTAGAAGATGTGTGACTGCTTCAATGTCGTGGTATGTCTTAGTAACTTGGCCCACTCTCTCTGAGCACAGCACTGAGAGAAAGAGACAGAGAGAAAGAAAGAGAGAGAGAGAGAGAAAGAGAAAGAGAAGTTATGAATGACTATTTTCATCAACAGGGTGAGAGCTGTTGATAGAACCACACACTTCCTAAAGTATGCCCACTGTGTATTTATAACTATACACACACTGGCTATGAAAGGTACAACCAATATAAAGGATGCAGATCCAAAACAAATTACTAGGTGTGTGCCAATTCAATAATCAGTATTGGTATCACTTCAATATAGACCAAAATCATTGCATTGGAAATTGAAAAAAAACCTAATATATCACATATTTTGCTATACATATTAAATATACACAGGTATGCAGAAATACACAGATAAGCTGAAAGGCTCCCAACATAGTGCACTATTTATGAATAACATACAGCTCTTAACATCTTATGTTTAGCATCATCCTGCCCCTACAAAGAATCAACATAATCACTATAGTGTAAGTTCTATCATCACTATATCTTGTTTAATACAAATGAATACAAAACAATTTACACAAATGCTCAGTGCGGAGGATAGTTGTGCTTGTGTTAAAAAAAGCTGTATAGGATCTTCCTGAGTGACGGATGCAGGCAGACACTCTGACCATTCTGAACACTGAGCCTCTTAGCATGATCTTCATTAGCAGATTAAGTCTACCATTCCCTGTCCCCCTGATATATATATATCTGTGTGCCAGATCAGGCCCACAGTTGCCAAACAGATAACAAATGGTCTGCAATGGCAGGCTAAAGATATTTCACAGGAATAACACTGCTCCACACATTACAACACTTAAAGCAAGCATTGTTTACCAGAAAACAACACAAATTGCCATCCATACACACAACAGCAACTGATATTTTATTACATGAATGGGAAGATGCTACTTTTCTTTTGCAGGATGGAAGTTTGTGTAGGTATATTACTGATCAATTAAAGCTGTTTGTGTACATCTCTAGATATCAAGTTATAAATAATGTGTTTCAGCCGTAGTAACAACCTTCAGTCCAACATATTTTATAAGCAATTATCAAATGGACCTGAGTGCCTGCACTTCTGAGTCCAGGGAGCTCCACTTTTTGGCAGAGAGACAAACATTAGTGAAATACTGCTTTGCAGAGGCCACTTTAATGGAGCATTTACCCTTCAGCTGAATGGATGCAGAATAAAGAGGAGAGAGGACTGGGGATAAAATCTGTCTGCGCAAGAAAGAGGCCATGCTGTCTCTGCAGTCTAGCCAAAAAGCAGCATGCAGTGATGAGATGCCAAGTTGGCATTTTTTCTTTTTTGGTCCATGCCAGCTCAGCTCAGCTCTATATGAGGCAAGAATCTAGTACATCTTCAATGTAAAGCAGTGGCATGTATAGTTAGGGCTTCACATACATACAAAATATATGTTTTGTAATTCTTGTTATTATTAACTGTATTCCAAGAAAATCTAAATAAATAAAATAAAAAGCTGAATAAATAAAATGATTAGGCATGGCTATGGATTTGGGGACAATAACAATAACCGTGAGCTAGTGTTCCCTAACGTCATTAATGACCCAAAACACATTAAACTGTACTTTTATGAATTGTAAAGTAATTACTACCTGCTTTCCTGTTTCCATTAATAAGGATTATATCTTGGCAGTATAAATAAACAAGCTTAAATCTGATGAGTGCTTTATAAAATATAACCCACTATACAGGATTTACTATTAAAAGGTCTGGAAAACGAGAACAACGAAAAAACAGATTAAACCCAACTACGTATCACATGAGGCTTGCAAGAGCTGTGTGAAATTTCACCCAAGTAGTCTACAGCAGGTAGTGTTGAAACTGTAAGCTGAGAGAAACCTAGCACCAACACAGCACCACTAATTTTATACCACTAAGATTCTTACAGACAAACGCTAAATATTAAATTCTATAAAAAATACAAAGCTCATAGCTGGCTATATGAGAAAATAAGACCTCTATAATCCCAAAGCCCTCAGTACACATGCATTAATGGTACAACAGCACAGCATCTAAGATCTCATTCAGTTTTTCCACAACACAGCCTGACCCTGTTAAGATTATCCCAACTGTAACAGAGCCAGTTTTCCATGCTCAATTAAGGATAGCCCTAGTTAATGACTTTGTGACCTCTCTGGACTCTCTGGATTGCTACCCTAGCTGAATTTAGCTACATCAGGTTCAGTTTTGCCATGTCACTGTGCCATGTCAATGTGTCTGGAACAACAGTGAAGCCAACACCTTGATTAGCACAGTGACCAATACACAGATTAGGGTTTATGATCAACATGCTGAAAGGTGGTTAGAGTATGTAAGTTCTTGTTCCTCATGTTTTTGGCACTTTTATTTACCTTATAGTGCATTGTAGGTTGGCTCCAGGACTGGAGAACAACTTTAAACAACTTCATCCCAGCCCCATCAGCCCCATGTGTTTACTCAATTTCCAGTCCAAATTTTTCATCATTTGTACGTATTATTTGTACAAACATATAAAGACATATAAAGACACTGTGCTTAGGATCTTTAAAAGCTATAACACAACCTGCAACATTATTACAATCTGCAGTAATACACCCTGCAGAACTGCCAAGAAATAAAATGGGAGTTGTCCTTCACTTTGAACAGTTGACCACAAGGACTGCAGTTTCCCAAGGTTAAACAAACTAAATTTGCTTAGTACAGAAACAGACTGGTGGCAATTTTTTTTTTGAGGCTGACCACATACATCTTAGTACAATGTGATTAGTTATAGTTAGTTATAGTTTTAGTGGCTATGTTTATGGTGCTGTTTTACATTCGTTGAACGGTTCACTTCCTAGTGGAATACATTATCCTTTGGAAAGATTTAAGCAAAAACCCATTAAATGACTGTGTTACTACAGACACTGTAGAGTATTCTAATTGAATGCCCTCCAGTACCACAGGCCAACATTCAAAAGGGCACACATACTTAGCAACAGGAACTTCACTTTTGACTGCAGTGAGCTGTTTGAGAGGAATATGAGGTGTCATAGGTGTTAAAGATCAATAACAATACAAGTGATACAGATAGACTAAGTGAATCATGCATAAACATATTACATATTACAGTATCACTCCTAATAATTCTTATTTTGTACCACAAACAGCCCTTTTATCCAGGATTTTTTGTGATCAAACCATCACTAGCTTTCATCCTCATATGAGAAACAAACATACTGAAAATACATTCAAATCTTACAGTTCTCTTTGTTTTTGTTCTAGTTAATATTTCTGGGTTTGTTTATTTTTGTTCAGGACCTGAGCAATTACTACTATTACTATTCTTACTAATGCATTATACTAATTCTATTATGAATAAACATAACACTATTGCTATTACTATTGCAATCACTATAGTATTATGCATTATCCATATTTTTATTGTAATTATCCTCTCCAATACTGCCTCTGTCAACATTCCACCAAATGGCTAGGTCATTACCTTGCACAAGCTCTCTGCACAAACCGTCCGTGCTCTGCTCCTCTTCCTCTTCAGGCTCCCCATCTTCCTCACACTGACTGCTGCTACTCTCTCGCTCACTGTCCTCTGTGCCCGAGCTGCTCCACACTTCCATACTTATTTATTTCAATTCCTGCTTCTCGTTAGCTCCCCACAGATTCTTCGTTTCGTTCTCCACAACCTTCCTCTCTTCGTTTCTCTAAAGCCTGCAGGATCTTACTTTATCTGACTAAACTGACTGTCTCACTCTTGCTGTATACTTATAGACTACTATAATGTGCTGTACACACACACACACACACACTATCTTACACACCTGCGCACTCTTGGGCTTTGTTAACATTAATGATAAATCCTCTCAGTGCTTCAGCTGCAGTTTGCCTGCTGACACTCACCTGGCTGCTCTAAGCCACGGGTAGAGATAAGACTACAGACAAGAGGGGGTAATGGCACTAAAGGGAAAGTCAGAGAGGCTAAAAACAGAAAACAAAAGTCATAGATTCTATTGATGGATTAACATATTCCTTCTTATTGCAATAGTTGGAAAGAGATGGATTTGGCAATTACCTTTTAAAAAGATTATAGTGCCTGTAGAAAGTGAACACCCCCATTCTCCCGAAGCTAGTGGCATGCTCCAATCTGCTACGTTTATTGTCCATCTGAAGATGTAATGCTGCTGCAGGGGACAGGACTAAAACTTCCTCTGCTATCATGGGCACATGGTGTGCCTGTTTGTGTTTTTTGCTTTATCCATACTTCTGTACAATATTCAGTCTCAGTTACCACTGCCCTCAATTTAGCAAAAGGGTTTGAATAATTAGGCACAGTTGAGTGCTGAACAAATTCATATCGTTTCTACCATATAGTGTTTATACCGCACAAACCTTATCTTTCACTAAAATGTATTGCTTTAGTCATGGGACCTTTTTTTAACTCATGTTTCAGCCAGTCTCAGACACACTGAGGATCTGGGACATTTTTGTGTGACTGCTATTTGGGAATATTTTCTGCATCAAATATTAACCTTCTAGCCACATACATTTTTTACCTCCAGACAGTCATTTCTGGGTCAGATAAAACCCATAGTGCTTTTAAAAAATCTTGGGAGTGATAAAACTTCTCAAATCGCATTAGAGGTAGTCTGTACTGCTGTGATTACTTTGGCCTATTGCTGTATTTGTGCAGGTATACTGCCTTTTTCAAGCTAAAAAAAATGAACAAGGAGTCATCCTATAAAAACATGCTTCTGACGTACAGCCTCACATTCAGATTTTTGGTAAATGATAAATCAGTCTGTGGGTAAACCATAGAACGGTACATCTGTTTCAAACAAATTATCCAATATAATTATGATTGTATAATATAATGTGTGTATGTGTTTTGTAAAACATGCTACAGATTCTCCTTTACTCTAGATACCACCTTCATTTGGTTACTGATATGCGTTATAAAGGTGCTATAATGTGGAGATATAGAGACCTAAAGTTATGTTTAGGATTTGCATCTCTTTATCATTTCTTTATATATACTCTGTATACCAACGAGCAATCTTTGGCAGTTTCGTGCATCAAGTGACAATACCTCAAAAGCTCAAAAGCAATGTCATCATAATTTACACCTTTTTCCATAGCTCATATTTTTATGCACAAATTAAGACCACATGCGCTACTGAGGGAAAAATAACGCTGTCTGTGAAAGTATTGAGCAAATCTGAACTGGTCAGTCTGGATTTTAGTTCATTATTACAGATTTTACAGTGATTTCACATTTCAAACACTGAAAAAAACATCTTTCATATCCGTTGAGTCACTGTAGGCAAATGGAAAGCTGGCTGGAGAAGCTGTAGGGTTTTTAGGTGTGTCTTTCAGATTAAGGTTAATGATAATGCACACCTGTAAACCTGCACACAGCAGCTTATAGAATTTTCCAAAGAATTCCAAAGGAATTCCAAAAAAATACATAACAAAGCCCTATGCTTTTGTGAAGAGTTCTTATCTATGACATGCACACACATAAGGCAATACAGGTAAATGACTTTCACTGGATGCACAAATGAATGCAGGAACTGTGGGAGATATAAGAAGCAAGAAATTAAAACAATGCACTTAAGACACAGCCAGAAGTTCAACTGTGCCTGGGTGGTCAGCTGCAGCAAGACAGAGCAGCTGTGTGTTGGCTGCAGGATAAGAAGGTCATGGTGGGAACAGCTTGTCAGGTATTAGTGTCCAAACAACAATCCCTGACAGACAACAAACAACTAAATGCTAACCCAGGCACAAAGCGTTTATGGTTTCTAACCACACATTCAGTGCTGCAATATGCATCTGCCCCACTCCTGATTCCTATCTCTGAGTAAATGCAAAATACAGTTTCTAAACGATTATTTCATTCCAAAGAACTCTATTTGAAGAACTCTATGGTATAGTTAGACTAGAAAGACAGGTGTTACTACTCCCAGTCCTGCTGAATCCATCTGTGGTTACAGCTGTTGCTACTAAAGGTGGCACAACCCGTTATTAAGGACAAATACTTTTGCACATTCATGGTATATGCATTTCAAAACATTGGTGACAGAGATGCAACTCCCATGGAGTCAATTCTTCAGCTCAGATGCATCTGGGAGTCTATTGGCCAATGCTACCTACTATTTAATATTTCAAACATAACAGGCTTTACATATTACACATTAATTGTCAATAATAAAGCCAGAACTTTTTTTTTAGCAAATTGTGCCACAGTAGCTGTTCTGTAGGATAGGAATAAACAGGTTAGCCTTTACTCCCCACATCAATGAGTCTCTTCCTTTAGAAGGCAATAATCACTGCATATCAGGATGAGCTGAGGCCAACGGCAGCACAATTGCTGAATCTAATGGTGGCACAAATCTAATTGCAGCCCTATTGACAGCACAATCCACCTAACACTACAAAACCAAACGCCTCAATTTTACCCCTTAAAA
>JBBPDH010000036.1:13430331-13440953 GCA_037974565.1 Clupeocharax schoutedeni | reverse complement strand
AATCTAATTGCAGCCCTATTGACAGCACAATCCACCTAACACTACAAAACCAAACGCCTCAATTTTACCCCTTAAAACGTCCTTAATTTCCCATACAGGAAATGAAGGAAAATTAAGGCTGATTAAAGGAGAAAACTACTGAGTTTTCTCCATATTTTTCAATTTTGCCCAACAAATAAAATAACCTAATGAATTAACGCCTTAAATTTAAGATTAAGGGGGTTCACACTCATGCCATAAATCTAACTTTAAGGTAAAAACTAAAAGGTTGGTTTCTCAAATCAACGGCCACTTCAGATGAAGGTGTTTGGTGTATTTTCAGGGGTTAATTAAGGAAGGCTTAAGCACATTTTAAGTGCATTGTGTTTGTAGTGTAAGTACTGAAGAGGTTCGGCTGCAGTGAGGCAGGGCGATGACCTGTCCACACTGACCTGGCTGTAATGACGTCAGCATGGCTGGAACAAGGTCTAGGCAAAGTGCTGCCTGGCTGAGAGAGGCCACCCGGGGCACCAGAAGGGCTAATTATACTTAAAAAGCAAGTAGTTAATCAGCTTAATGGTATCTGGCGTCTGTGGTCAGCCGGATGGGAAGATTTAAAAAAAGGAGAAAGGACTTGCCCTAGTGGCGACAAGTAGTATTGAAGATAACCAGCTCTAAGTGGTTCAAAAGGAGACTCAAGGAGAAGTTGCTAGTGGTTCAGTGCAGTTTACCAGAAATTGCATAATGGGTCAGCCTTCTTCTCTAAATCCTTCCACAGTGTTTAGGGTCACACAGGGTGGGCAAGTAGGATTTTAATTTAATTCCAGGAGGACCTATAGGGAGATGGCACAGGGATAAGGATAGATTCCTGCTGTAAACAACCCACAGTGGGCTCTGTATTGCTCCATACAGCTAGCCTCTATTTTTTCTGAAATGTATGAGGCACAGTTTTCATTCTCAATGAACAGATACAGAGATTTGAAATTGCTCACTTAAGACACAACAGTATAGAGCTTCCAAGGATTACGCCATTATATTCAACTGCTCACTTTAAATAAACTTAATTCCTCAATAAACTGGCACTTTTTTAATGAGACGTTTTAGTTTTCCATCATTTCAATCAACAATTTTCATAGTTTTGTTATTATCCATTTGAGTGCAGATTTTAAAAATAATTTTAAATTTTAAATTAATGATGTTACTTGATTAATGATGCACGATAAGTAATTAACCACTAATTCAACTGATTAAAACAATCTTACAACACTGTAATCATAACATACCATATTTAGCACAAACTACTAGAAAAATAAAAAGTTTTGGACATAACATTAGCAAAAGAAAAACAACAACTAGTATGTTACACCAAACAACTTCTAACTGGGGTGAATGACAAAGCCTGTAAAATCTACTGTTCACAGACCTTTGGACTTAATGATAACTGTCATATCAGTATATAGGGTGAGGAATATATAACTCAGAAGAGGTAAAGATGATGGGGAGAAGATAAAAGAGAAAATCTCCAGGGCATACAACACCATTCTAAAAGTGAAGAGTGAATCTCTTTCACTCTATGAGTACTAGGACTGATTCCAAGTGGCCCTTGTTAGGAAAAGTGTCTTAGAAAACAAACGAATGTACCAATATCTAAATGGTTTTGATCCACAATATTACAGCAAGTTAACTAACAGAAACTATGGAACTAAGGTTTAAAACGATTAAAGGCAACTGATTCAATTTCCAAGCTTGCGCATGATAGGCTAGTTGAGTCATGCTGGGAGGACAACCACAAAGCAGCTGTTACACAGTCTGTTGATTAGACTTGCCAGTAGAACTAGCTGACAATGGGACAGATGTATTCTGAAGATGCAAAAATTCTAAAACAGTAAATTAAGAAGGAAGTGCAGACTCACAGAAGTATTTGAGGGTTTCGTTGATCTGCTCATAGGTAAGTCCCAGAGCGGCCTCTGGTGGCAATAATGGAGTATGTAGCCAGTCGTCATGCTCATACCCAAACACATGGTCTGCCCGCAGAGTGTATTTGGGTAACTTTTCCGTCAGCAAACTCACAATCTCCACCTCAGGTAAATCCACACCTGAACACAGGTCTGTGTGCAAATATGACAGACACAGTGAAAGAGTAATTAGATTTTTTGTACTTTTCAAATTTTCTTTTTTTAATCTTAATACTGTACTTACACAACTTTATTGTTTTAGTTATCCATAGCCACAATAAAAGCATGGTGCACTTTTATATAATTTATAGATTGGTAGTATCTTATTGGAACAAATACATTTTTCAATGAAACTCAATAAGTAGAAGAACAGATCTTATATTGCTTACTATGCATGCAGTTAAATAAGGACATCACATTTTGCGATTAATACATTCTTGACCCTAAAACTCTTTAAAAACTCAGAACAGCAGACTCAAATGTCTGTACAGAACACAAATAAAATGAGTAACTGTGTAATGATAATTAATTGTGCAATTATATGCATATATTACAGTGAAACAACAGTAACTTTAGACTTTTAATATAAAGTAGTATCTAAGACAGAGCTAATAAATGTACTCTTCATAATACACTTAAACATTGCCTAGACTCATTAATGAAAACACCAAAGTCTTGTGGGTCTTAAATTTTAATATTTTAAAGAATAAAATGTGCATATTTAATATCTTCCTCAGCAGCTCACTAAGGGTTAAACTCTGACAACAACACACCTTTGACTTTGCTGCGACCTACTGGACAACGAGGGTAGTGTGGGGTATTTTCTTATTGGCCATTTTCTTATGTTGAAAAGAATAAATGTTTGCTTGAAGCAGAAAAGTTTTGAGATATTTTCATGCATAGTTTTTAAGGAAGATACAGGAAGCCTAAATTCATACTTTCTTTTCAACTAGGCTAATTGTGCTCTTGTGCACTCAATACAGTATGTTCTATCAGAAGCTTTCCAGTGACCATTTAATGACTAATGTAGTTTACCAAAATTCTCCTTGTTTGGTGGAAATCAGACTGTTACCCACAATGAGCCAGCAACACCTTTTGTGAAAAAAGACAAGCTGTTGTAAATATATGAGAGTATATGTAATACTGGAGGGCTGTTCCGCCTCCACAGGTTCTGGGAATCATGTCCTCTATCAAATTTTAAGACATTTTAAAGCAAAAATTAATTATCCCAACATGAAATCTTCCATAGTGAGTTAAGCCTTTTCAGTAGCAAGTGCCTTAACCAATGTGGGTTGAAGAGGACTCAGATAATAGATCTGGACAAATTTGGCATGGAGGACTGATATCAGATTCCTTCTTCCACATGAAACATTAATGCAGAACACTTAGTTCTGTTATGTAAGCAAAACAGAAATAAAAAATAATTACATAAATCATGCTAATAACACATTTATTTTTAACATAAAGAGATTATTTAAATGTTAGTTTCAGGCATCACAATATTTAACACTGTGTGACTGTGTGTTATTGATAAAACAGTTAAAAAGAATAAAGCAAACAGTAGCAAAAACTATTAACAGTAGTAGAACCTGAAGCCTGAAAATATAATAATTCATATAATAATATATTATTATATAATAATTCAGAATAATGCAGTAAGGATAATCCCATTTCTATAATCATATCTACATTAATAGCTGCACATTCCTGTTACCTGTGAGAGTGGACACATCCTGGTGTGATTTAACCAGGACAGGGCCATGCCTCATGTTTCCAGGAGCGAGGCAGAGGTCCTGGGAGAGGGAGCCACATCCCTCCTCCTGCTCCCTCCGGAGGCTGAGGGATGCCCGGGGCTCCAGGAGGCCCTCTAGGGGGCAGGCTGGAGGAGAAGAAACAATGGAAGGGCAGAGGGGTTGGCAGTGCAGGTCAAAAAGGCCAGTCGTATTCAGGGCCCTGTGTACTTAAGGACCACAGCAGAACAGCTGCACTGCTTCCTTGCAGATCAGTGAGCAGGAGAAAAATCTGGACAGATGTAGCGAAGTGTGCCCTAAAAGAGAGAACAGACATAAACAGATTCAATACTTTACAAATACCTACTCCAAACTCAGAATTAATAGCACAAATAATAGCAGGAAATAATCAATATCAGAAATAATAAGAGCACAAATGAAGGCTAGTGGTTTCCTGGACATTTCATGGCAAGTGGATCAATAGAAATGCCCTGAATTTACAGTTCAGAACATTTTCTACGTATGAAAAGAATTCCAAATATTTTGAGGACAAAAACAAAGTTGCTTTACCTTGTTGTACTACAGGAATTACCAGCAAACTTTGGACCTTAATCCAAATTACCAGACAGTCTGTCATACACAAAGTAATCTATGAGGGTCTCAAGCCATTTACAGCTTTTAAAAAATAATAGAACCCTATTTTAGACAAAACAAACAAACAGTTCAGGGATGCTGGAACAGGTGTCATGTTCTCCCCAGAAACCACTGTCTGTGTTGCAGTGATTAAAAGCTGCATATCAGCACAGCATTCACATCAATAAAATGTGATAATATATTTCTTATTATTGAAAATTTAAATTAAAATGGTAAAATATCACACATTGTTCATCTAGTGCTTCTTTCTACCTGTCAGGTGGTCAAAACCTAACTTACCAATGCAGTTTATTCAAACCTTTTAGAGCCTGGGGAAAATAAACACATGGGAAAACAACAGTGGCTCTTTTGTATAACCCCATATCACTTTCTCCTGTAGGCAGGCCAGCCTGCCCTGTTCATTGATCTGTAAGAGGATAGGTCCTTACCAAGCTGCAGCAGAGGCCTGCCAGTACAGCGTAATCTTCATGAATTATTATGCTTTCATATCATATATCAAATCAACATCATGTATTAATGTCATTATAATACAGGCAAGACTCTTCCTCTTGCTAAGCAACAGAGAACATAACATCAAGATGTGAGATTAATATAGCTGTTAAGTGCTAACAGGCACAGAAGGGGTTATCCCCATGTCATAGTTAACAGAATTTTCCTTACATTTAAAAAGTACGCTTTGTTGTATATGTACATAGTGTTAAAGGTTCAAAATGTAAAGTTCACTCTTTAGTCCAAATAGTCAATTTATTGAAACAAGGCTGCAAAAATAATCGGTCTTTATTAGGGTACCCCCGCCAATTCACATTGAAGTTATAAAGAATGTTTCAGCTTAAAATGATTTTTGAAAAATACAAATATAGGGCATCCAATCAGAGTGCAAATTATTGAGGCATAAGGTACAGCAACACAAACAGCGTGGTCAGTTCTAAGAGATGAGGAGAAGTTGCAAACTGGTGTAAAACTCCACGGCTAACCCCCCGGGCGTGGATGTTAGCCGTGTTATGTCGTTGGCTCGTTGTTATGAAAATGCTGCTAATAAAACTGCGAGTACACATTAGCTTTACGCTTATTATTGTAAAGATACTATACAATAATACACTTATTATTGTAAAGATATTATATTTAAAAAATATCCCCATTTTATGTGTATCATTTCTTTGTATAAATATGTATACATATATTTATCTGCCACTCCTTAAAAGTTGAGCCGTGAAAATAGTTTCTGATATTAAACCGGTCCCTGATTAAATAAAGTTTGGGGACCACCGCATTAAACCATATAATTGTTAACAGTGGACCTGAGAAAAAAAATAACTTGCAGGATTTGAAAAAAGGAATATCATAGATAACAAGGACACAGAGGAGCATACCATGTATTACATTTTTAAAAATATTTTCCATGATAAATATGATTTTTACCAATCCTGTCCTCAAAACAGTTTATGGTTGTTTCATCTTTTACAAATAATTCTTTATGGTTATTTAGTGTATTTAAACATAACAGGTTATAGTTATTTATTTAAAACCTTTAGAGTAAATGGAAGTTTATAAATATACTACTGTGGCAAGTAGGGTGAAATGCAAAGGTTTGACAATGTAAAACTTATCATGGTTTTTGCACCATGATAAAACACATTACTTTTTCCTACCAAAATCTAACTATGTTGGATTCACAGAATGTTCTGCTTTACAAACCTATTATAGAAAGATGATATATAAAAAGTAACAAATAATAAAATATATATGTCCTATATCACCATCTCAATGAATCTGCAGAGACTCACATTAATGTGGACACTCTTATTATATAATATTATAACATATAAGTGCATGAGGTGGGTCATTCCTACAAGGTTTGTAACTTATCTTACAGAAACATAAACTGCAAAGGATTTTTTTTACTTTTCAAGGAAAGCCATAAAAACCATAAAGCCATAAAAATTCAGTTTGCCTGGAAGTGTCTGGTCAAAAAATACTTCAGAAAGAACTGTTGGTTAAAAGTAATCTTGAGGCATTTTTTCCTGTCCATAAGAGTGATCTCACTCTAAGAGTGGTCACATGAGGAGCAAAGTTGAAGTGTAGGATATCTCAAGGCCAGCCGGCACCCACTCAGCCATGCTCTGTGCCAGCCATGTTGTATCAAGAGGGTGTGTACGTGTGTTTTGTCACACAGGCTTGAGCGAACTAAAGAGGGGGGCAGTGAGAGAGAATGGGAGTCAAAAAGAGAGCAAGAGCAAAAGAGAGCAAGCAATAGAGACAGACAGAAAGGACAAAGGAAACACGATGAAGGGAAATACCTGATATAAAACCCCTATATATAGCCTGTCAAAACCATCCTGAATAAAACACTTGAATTAAATGGAGAGCGTGAGGGGAGGGGCTAGCTGAATGCAGAGTGAGCATCTCATTTGTGATTGGCTGAAAGAGACATGCAGCCTGAATGGTCTCCAAGGAGACCAGAGGACTATGGACTGGCTTGGTCACATGACCCATCTGTCAGTGAGGCTTTATGAGCCCAAATTCAAACACTAATCAGATTAAATATGAAACACAAACACCTAAATGCTGGCTTTCAAACCCACAAAACACTCAAGGGAGAAGAATACTACTACTACTACTACTATTACTACTACTAATAATAATAATAATAATACAAATAATACAAATAATAATAAACATTTGGAAACTTAGAGGAGGTCAGTTCTAGAGAAACAAAGAAAGCAAGAGGGGCTGCATGGTTGAAGTAACTCAGTATGCAGCATGTACTGAAATTGGTAACCAGTGAATAAAATAAAAAAATCAATTGTTTCTGTAAACCTGAAGGCATCCTTAGTCATTTCTATAGCACCAAACTGAAGAAATAGGTGAAAAATCAGTGATGTCTTCACATGGTTTCTGGACTGTAGCATTTGCATGACACCTTGACATGTTTGGGCTATGCTCTTACTAGAAATAGCTCAATATGATACTTGGTTGTTCTATTAACGATACCTGAAACCTATATAGAACCACTTTTAAAAGAACTGTATACAATGTGCGGTCAATCATAGAACCATTTAACCATACATGGTTCTATAATTGATGCAGTCAAAACATTCTTCAAATCAGTGTTTTATGACTGCATACAGTCATTGCCATTTAAAGGGTGCACACTTAAACTAAAGTGCCAAAAAGGAGATAACAGATGAGCCACCTTCACTGTCCAAAAAGAAAAATTTTAAATAGTTTAAAACAATGATTTTAAGGGTATAATTCCAATGGCATCTTGTAAATAACCCTTCTCTGTTCTTTCTTTCGACATCACTCTTGCTCATCATAATCCCTACAAAGTCTGTGGCTGCAATCATTTTCCTAAATCTCCACAAATCACATTTCCGTACCTTCAATATATATACACCACACACCATAACAGGAGAAAATGTTGGGCTTCTTTGTTTGGCACACATAAATACAAAAAAGACATAATTTACCATCATACTTATGTCCACACAGCTGACACACTGCTGCCATTTCTCTCTGTCTCCATCTTTCCACGGCTTCTGTCCCAGTCCCTCTGATTGCTTTCAATCAGAGGGACTGATTGGGTATATCTGACCTGCGTATCACCTGAATAGCTATAGCCATGGCCTTACTGCTTCAAGCCTTTAAATGATGATTACCCGAATGACTATGACAATGTTCTATCCCCCACATCCATTTGCAAACAAATACAGAATTCCAAACAAGTTCCTACATGAGAAAAGAAGCAGCCTGACTCTCAACTATACACTCAACTATACAATAGCTTATAAGAAGGAAGGCAACAGGCATTATGTTTACAAAAAGTAAGTTTCCTGCTAGTAACTTCCTTTTTCTGGTTTCCTGATGTCTGTAAGTCATGCCTCTATAGTTTGTAAAGTGCAGCAGAGGTAAGGTGCAGTTTTGATAAGGAGTAACAGTAAACATATCTTTCTGGATTTTTATAACCAAGAATACATCATGCATGGTCTGAGTATGACGGAGTAAAAGAACATTCTAGCCACTCCATCATTCCAAGCGTTTCATTTTCACTATAAAATGTGTCCAACAGTAAACAATTAGGCAAATTAGGTACATCCAGACTGCAGTACTGTGTGGGGGGGCTACTCAGTTGGGACATTTTAATTCACTTGCTTTCTTGGAGTGAGATGCAGCTATTCTAGACACTTCCACCAATTAAACCAAAAATAGATAATATGAAGTATCCTATTGATGTCACATTGTGTATCAACAGGATATATCAACTTTCAAGCTGATGTGATCACACCAATCCCACTGACAGTGCATTATAATACACCATCCAGTGATCTTATTTCTATAGCTGTATGCAAAAAAATCCAGTCAAATTACACGATCAGTTTATTCCCAAAGTGAAAATAAGTAAATACATTTTCTACAATTTCACACAAAAATGCAATACTTTACTTTCTCTTAAACTCCAAGGCAACTTTGGAGTTAGAGATATACTGAGATATACTGTCTGATTGCACTGTTTGTCTTGCACAATGTTTGTCTTGTTTGTCTATATTATTTCAAATTGTTTTATTCAAATCTTTTTTTCTTCTAAGTATTTGTATATACACTGCTGATCCAGAGCTCTCACCATTTCATTTCCCTGTATACTTGTATACAGTGAAATGACAATAAAGTTCACTTTGACTTTGACTTTGAACTTTTCCTTATTATGGGAATATCTATATATCTACTTATTTGAATTATATTCTGAATTTATACATTTCAGTATTTGTATATATTCTTATCAGATATAATTCCCAAGTTTTGTTAAAACTATTGTACTGATAGTAATTGATGTTTGGGCTAAGTTGTGTTAAAGTAAACACTGAAGGAAGTTTTCAGGTTCTGTCACACAGTTCAGAGATACGCCAACACCTATCATCCCACTATCTCAGTGGTGTTGGTTAACAAACAGTGCCCACTGACTACATGCTATCCTGCACGCTCTCACTAGGCCAGAACTGCCAAAGGTGTTCAAGGGCACATCACTGCACAAAAAGCCCAAACACAAAGCAAAGTGGATAGTGTATCCTAGACTGCCTGAAGAGGATTGTACTTTCAAACTAGGACACGCAATATGAATCATGAGATTCCTTATTTGCAGTCTAAATAACAAGATTCCTGTGCGATCTCATTAAAGGCTTTTAACTGACGATTCCAGTAATGGCTTTAAGGAGAATAGTCTTTAAGGAGGGAATAGTTCCTGTTTCTCAAAACCCAAATAACTGCTATCTCTAAATGAGTGATGACTCACATAGGTATACATGTAAAGAAGATTAATATTGGAGCTGTCAAACCGGCAAAAGTCAAAGTCATATAAAATGATTCAACCTGATTTAAGAAGCAAGCTTCAGACACATGCTTTAGGCCTGGCTAGATCAGAAACCGTTTGGAAGGTCACTGCAGCTATAGCAGAAACCTAATAAATCTTTGTATTTGCTGAGTTAGATCACATAAAACAGTGGAAACATTCTTCTTGTTTTTGCTGTAGCAGTTTGGATTAAAGAAAGCACAAATATTGGGCAATAGTAAAGATTTGGCTGGAACGAACGTGATTTTAAGCACCTTTGAGCCTAAGATTTCTCACAGAATGGCACTATTTCATCTGAGTGTATTGTAAATCCAGAAACAGTTGTCAACAAGCCTTTAAAGTGCCAAAAAAGATTAGAGAAGTAATGTGTCAATCAAAATTATTTTTGATTTTGAAGAATGGCCCATGCAGACAATAAGGCCCGCTCCAGCACTCACCATGATGAACCCAGTTGCAAATTTTTTGTAGTGTTGGTTTTTACAAAAGACTGCAAATGAGCGACTTTCAAAAGAGTTCAAGAGGTTTAGAAGCATTTTAATATACTGTATTATTAATGCTTTTATATTCCCTTAATTACTACCAATATTACCGTAATCACAACAAACATTTTACCTATGTCTCTGCGAATGTTCTGTGTTCACAACAAGCTACGTATTTAGGCTCACAATGCATTATAAGGGTGCAATAATTTCTATAAACTATAATTCTTCTTTCGGACCTCCCGATTGGGTGAGCCTTAGTCTCAGCCTCAGACGTCACGCCCACAGAACGTTGGCTAAACGTCTGATGCATATGGTACACTTAACTGGAAATACTTTAGGAATCTCGAAGTCGTCATCTAATTGGTTGAATTTTATCGGATTTCCGAGGGACGCGAGTGTCACGTTTATTTTCAGTCCGCCGGGAAACAAAGCGCAGACGTGTGATCACAGACGTGTGATCTACTGATTTACTCGGTGT